>JAQSUU010000859.1:0-264902 GCA_038087645.1 Saccharum hybrid cultivar R570 | reverse complement strand
CCATGTGTGCCTCGTCACCTAGGAGTACGATCGAGTGCGTCCAAAATGATTTTCGAGCCTATGGTACGTTCGACGCAAACCGTGCACCTATCTTGCGTCAATATTACCACTATCTCTAAATAGACTGAAACAAATAACCACTTGAGCCTCATCACCTAGAAGTACCATCGGGTGCATCCCAAAATGATTTCTGATCTACGTTTGGCGCAAACCGTGCATCTATCTTGCACTGAATCTAAAGTGTCTCCAGATAGATTGAAACGAGATTCCAAATGACCAATGTCATTGAGAAGATCCATTGCATGCGTCCAAAATGATTTCTGAGCCTATGGTATGTTCAGCGCAAACAGTGCATCTATCTTGCATCAAGATTAGCACTTTCTCCAAACAGACCAAAACGAGCATTCACTTGTGCCTTGTCACCTAGGAGTACCATCAGGTGCGTCCAAAACGATTTCTAACCCTATGGTACATTTGGCACAAACCATGCACCTATCAAGATTAGATCTATCTCCAAACAGACCAAAAGGACTATCCAATTGAGCCTCGTCACCTAGGAGTACCATCGGATGCGTCCAAAACGATTTCTGAGCCTATGGTATGTTCAACGCAAACCATGCACCTATCTTGCGTCAAGATTAGCACTATCTCCAAACATACCAAAATGAGCATCCACTTGAGCCACGTCACCTAGGAGTACCATCGGCTGCGTCCAAAACGATATTTATGCCTATGGTACGTTTGGCGCAAACCGTGCACCTATCTTGGACAGACACTACCACTGTCTCCAAATGGATTGAAATGAGATTCCACATGACCAATGTCACAAAGGAGTACCATCGGGTGCGTCCAAAATGATTTCTGAGCCTATGCTACGTTCGGCGCAAACCTTGCACCCATCTTGTGTCATGATTAGCTCTATGTCCAAACAGACCAAAACAAGCATCCACATGTGCCTCGTCACCTAGGAGTACCATCGAGTGCGTCCAAAATGATTTTCGAGCCTATGGTATGTTCGACGCAAACTGTGCACCTATCTTGCGTCAATATTAGCACTATCTCTAAATAGACTGAAACAAATAACCACTTGAGCCTCGTCACCTAGAAGTACCATCGGGTGCATCCCAAAATGATTTTTAATCTATGTTTGGCGCAAACCGTGCACCTATCTTGCACTGACTCTAATACTGTCTCCAAATGCATTGAAACAAGATTCCACACGACCAATGTCACCGAGGAGATCCATCGGGTGTGTCCAAAATGATTTCTGAGCCTGTGCTACGTTCGGCGCAAACCTTGCACCCATCTTGTGTCATGATTAGTTCTATGTCCAAACACACCAAAACGAGCATCCATGTGTGCCTCGTCACCTAGGAGTACGATCGAGTGCGTCAAAAATGATTTTCGAGCCTATGGTACGTTCGACGCAAACCATGCACCTATCTTGCGTCAATATTAGCACTATGTCTAAATAGACTGAAAAAAATAACCACTTGAGCCTCGTCACCTAGAAGTACCATCGGGTGCATCCCAAAATGATTTTTAATCTATGTTTGGTGCAAACCGTTCACCTATCTTGCACTAGCTCTAACAGTGCCTCCAAATGGATTGAAACGAGATTTCACATGACCAATATCACCGAGGAGATCCATCGGGTGCTTCCAAAATGATTTCTGACCCTATGTTTCGTTCGGCGCAAACCGTGCACCTATCTTGTGTCAAGATTAGCTCTATGTCCAAACAGACCAAGACGATCATCCACGTCTGCCTCGTCACCAAGGAGTACTATCGAGTGCGTCAAAAATGATTTTTGCGCCTATGGTACGTTCGACGCAAACCGTGCACCTATCTTGCGTCAAGATTAGCACTATCTCTAAATAGACTGAAACAAGTAACCACTTGAGCCTCGTCAACTAGAAGTACCATCGGGTGCATCCCAACATGATTTCTGATCTACGTTTGGCGCAAACCGTGCACCTATCTTGCACTGAATCTAAAGTGTCTCCAGATATATTGAAACGAGATTCCAAATGACCAATGTCACTGAGAAGATCCATCGGGTGCGTCCAAAATGATTTCTGAGCCTATGGTACGTTCGACACAAACAGTGCACCTATCTTGCGTCATGATTAGCACTATCTCCAAACAGACAAAGACGAGCATTCACTTGTGCCTCGTCACCTAGGAGTACCATCAGGTGCGCCCAAAATGATTTCTAACCCTATGGTACATTTGACACAAACCATGCACCTATCAAGATTAGCACTATCTCCAAACAGACCAAAAGGACTATCCAATTGAGCCTCGTCACCTAGGAGTGCCATCGGATGTGTCCAAAATGATTTCTAAGCCTATGGTACGTTCAACGCAAACCATGCACCTATCTTGCGTCAAGGTTGGCACTATGTCTAACACAGACCAAAACAAGCATCCACTTGAGCTTCGTCACCTAGGAGTACCATCGAGCACGTCTAAAATGATTTCCAAGCCTATGGAACGTTCGACGCAAACCATGAACCAATCTCGCATCAAGATTAGCACTGTCTAAAACGATTTCCAAGCCAAAATGAGCATCCACTTCAGCCACGTCACCTAGGAGTACCATCAGGTGCGTCCAAAATGATTTCTATGCCTATGGTACGTTTGGCGCAAACCATGCACCTATCTTGGACTGAAACTAACATTGTCTCTAAATGGATTGAAATGAGATTCCACATGACCAATGTCACATAGTAGATCTATCGGGTGCGTCTAAAAGGATTTATGACCCTATGTTACGTTCGGCGCAAACCGTGCATCTATCACGTGTCAAGATTAGCACTATCTTCAAATAGACTTAAACAAGTAATCACTTGAGCCTCGTCACCTAGAAGTACCATCGGGTGCATCCCAAAATGATTTCTGATCTACGTTTCGAGCAAACCGTGCACCTATCTTGCACTGACTCTAATACTGTCTCCAAATGGATTGAAACAAGATTCCACACGACCAATGTCACCGAGGAGATCCATCGGGTGCGTCCAAAATGATTTCTGAACCTGTGCTACGTTCGACGCAAACCTTGCACCCATCTTGTGTCATGATTAGCTCTATGTCCAAACAGACCAAAACGAGCATCCACGTGTGCCTCATCACCTAGGAGTACCATCGAGTGCGTCCAAAATGATTTTCGAGCCTATGGTACGTTCGACGCAAACCGTGCACCTATCTTGCGTCAATATTAGCACTATCTCTAAATAGACTGAAACAAAGAACCACTTGAGCCTCGTCACCTAGAAGTACCATCGGGTGCATCCTAAAATGATTTTTAATCTATGTTTGGCGCAAACCGTGCACCTATCTTGCACTGACTCTAATACTGTCTCCAAATGCATTGAAACAAGATTCCACACGACCAATGTCACTGAGGAGATCCATCGGTTGCGTCCAAAATGATTTCTGAGCTTGTGCTATGTTCGGCGCAAACCTTGCACCCATCTTGTGTCATGATTAGTTCTATGTCCAAACACACCAAAACGAGCATCCATGTGTGCCTCGTCACCTAGGAGTACAATCGAATGCGTCCAAAATGATTTTCGAGCCTATGGTACGTTCGACGCAAACCGTGCACCTATCTTGTGTCAAGATTAGCACTATCTCTAAATAGACTAGAACAAGTAACCACTTGAGCCTCGTCACCTAGAAGTACCATCGGGTGCATCCCAAAATGATTTTTGATCTACGTTTCGAGCAAACCGTGCACCTATCTTGCGTCAATATTAGCACTATCTCTAAATAGACTGAAACAAATAACCACTTGAGCCTCATCACCTAGAAGTACCATCGGGTGCATCTCAAAATGATTTTTAATCTATGTTTGGCGCAAACCGTGCACCTATCTTGCACTAACTCTAACAGTGTCTCCAAATGGATTGAAACGAGATTTCACATGACCAATGTCACCGAGGAGATCCATCGGGTGCGTCCAAAATGATTTCTGCGCCTATGTTTCGTTCAGTGCAAACCGTGCACCCATCTTGTGTCAAGATTAGTTCTATGTCCAAATAGACCAAAACGAGCATCCACGTGTGCCTCGTCACCTAGGAGTACCATCGGGTGCGTCCAAAACGATTTTTGAGCCTATGATACGTTCGACGCAAACCATGCACCTATCTTGCGTCAAGATTAGCACTATCTCTAAATAGACTAGAACAAGTAACCACTTGAGCCTCGTCACCTAGAAGTACCATCAGGTGCATCCCAAAATGATTTCTAATCTACGTTTGACGCAAACTGTGCATCTATCTTGCACTGAATCTAAAGTGTCTCCAGACAGATTGAAATGAGATTCCAAATGACCAATGTCACTGAGAAGATCCATCGGGTGCGTCCAAAATGATTTTTGTGGTAGTCCTATGGTACG
This sequence comes from Saccharum hybrid cultivar R570, assembly GCA_038087645.1. Taxonomy (NCBI): domain Eukaryota; kingdom Viridiplantae; phylum Streptophyta; class Magnoliopsida; order Poales; family Poaceae; genus Saccharum; species Saccharum hybrid cultivar. The sequence goes on along the minus strand of JAQSUU010000859.1, from coordinate 260,500 downwards.
TTCGGCGCAAACAGTGCACCTATCTTGCATCAAGATTAGCACTATCTCCAAACAGACCAAAACGAGCATTCACTTGTGCCTCGTCACCTAGGAGTACCATCAGGTGCGTCCAAAATGATTTCTAACCCTATGGTACATTTGGCACAAACCATGCACCTATCAAGATTAGCTCTATCTCTAAACAGACCAAAAGGACTATCCAATTGAGCCTCGTCACCTAGGAGTACCATTGGATGCGTCCAAAACGATTTCTGAGCCTATGGTACGTTCAATGCAAACCATGCACCTATCTTGCGTCAAGATTAGCACTATCTCCAAACATACCAAAATGAGCATCCACTTGAGCCACGTCACCTAGGAGTACCATCGGGTGCGTCCAAAATAATTTCTATGCCTATGGTACGTTTGGCGAAAACCGTGCACCTATCTTGCACTGACACTACCACTGTCTCTAAATGGATTGAAATGAGATTCCACATGACCAATGTCACATAGGAGATCTATCGGGTGCGTCCAAAAGGATTTCTGACCCTATGTTATGTTCGGCGCAAACCGTGCATCTATGTTGCGTCAAGACTGGCACTATCTCTAAATAGACTAAAACAAGTAACCACTTGAGCCTTGTCACCTAGAAATAGCATCGGGTGCATCACAAAATGATTTCTGATCTACGTTTGGCACAAATCGTGCACCTATCTTGCACTAACTCTAATACTGTCTCCAAATGGATTGAAACAAGATTTCACACGACCAATGTCACCGAGGTGATCCATCGGGTGCGTCCAAAATGATTTCTGAGCCTGTGCTACGTTCTGCGCAAACCTTGCACCCATCTTGTGTCATGATTAGCTCTATGTCCAAACAGACCAAAACGAGCATCCACGTCTGCCTCGTCACCTAGGAGTACCATCGAGTGCGTCCAAAATAATTTTTGAGCCTATGGTACGTTCGACGCAAACCGTGCACCTATCCTGCATCAAGATTAGCACTATCTCTAAATAGACTGAAACAAGTAACCACTTGAGCCTCGTCACCTAGAAGTACCATCGGGTGCATCCCAAAATGATTTCTGATCTACGTTTGGCGCAAACCGTGCACCTATCTTGCATTGACTCTAAAGTGTCTCCAAATAGATTGAAACGAGATTCCAAATGACCAATGTCACTGAGAAAATCCATCGGGTGCATCCAAAATGATTTCTGAGCCCATGGTACGTTCGGCGCAAATAGTGCACCTATCTTGCGTCAAGGTTAGCACTATCTCCAAACAGACCAAAACGAGCATTCACTTGTGCATCGTCACCTGGGAGTACCATCAGGTGCGTCCAAAATGATTTCTAACCCTATGGTGCATTTAGCACAAACCATGCACCTATCATGATTAGCACTATCTCCAAACAGGCCAAAAGGACTATCTAATTGAGCCTTGTCACCTAGGAGTACCATCGGATGCGTCCAAAATGATTTCTGAGCCTATGGTACGTTCAACGCAAACCGTACACATATCTTGCGTCAAGATTAGCACAATCTCCAAACATATCAAAATGAGCATCCACTTGAGCCACGTCACCTAGGAGTACCATCGGGTGTGTCCAAAACGATTTCAGTGCCTATGGTACATTTGGCGCAAACCGTGCACCTATCATGGACTGATACTACCACTGTCTCCAAATGGATTGAAATGAGATTCCACATGACCAATGTCACATAGGAGATCTATCGGGTGCGTCCAAAAGGATTTCTAACCCTATGTTACATTCGGTGCAAACCGTGCATCTATCTTGCGTCAAGATTAGCACTATCTCTAAATAGACTGGAACAAGTAACCACTTGAGCCACGTCACCTAGAAGTACCATCGGGTGCATCCCAAAATGATTTCTGATCTACGTTTGGCGCAAACCGTGCATCTATCTTGCACTAAATCTAAAGTGTCTCCAGATAGATTGAAACGAGATTCCAAATGACCAATGTCACTAAGAAGATCCATCAGGTGCGTCCAAAATGATTTCTAAGCCTATGGTACGTTCGGCGCAAACAATGCACCTATCTTGTGTCAAGATTGGCACTATCTCCAAACAGACCAAAACGAGCATTCAGTTATGCCTCGTCACCTAGGAGTACCATCAGGTGCGTCCAAAACGATTTCTGAGCCTATGGTATGTTCAACGCAAACCATGCACCTATCTTGCGTCAAGATTAGCACTATCTCCAAACATACCAAAATGAGCATCCACTTGAGCCACGTCACCTAGGAGTACCATCGGCTGCGTCCAAAATGATATTTATGCCTATGGTACGTTTGGCGCAAACCGTGCACCTATCTTGGACAGACACTACCACTGTCTCCAAATGGATTGAAATGAGATTCCACATGACCAATGTCACAAAGGAGTACCATCGGGTGCGTCCAAAATGATTTCTGTGCCTATGGTACGTTTGGCGCAAACCGTGCACCTATCTTGGACTGACACTACCACTGTCTCCAAATGGATTGAAATGAGATTCCACATGACCAATGTCACATAGGAGATCTATCGGCTGCGTCCAAAAGGATTTCTGACCCTATGTTACGTTCGGCGCAAACAGTGCACCTATCTCCAAATAGACTAAAACAAGTAACCACTTGAGCCTTGTCAACAAGAAATACCATCGGGTGCATCCCAAAATGATTTTTGATCTACGTTTAGCACAAATCGTGCACCTATCTTGCACTAACTCTAATACTGTCTCCAAATGGATTGAAACAAGATTCCACACGACCAATGTCACCGAGGAGATCCATCGTGTGCGTCCAAAATGATTTATGAGCCTGTGCTACGTTCGGCGCAAACCTTGCACCCATCTTGTGTCATGATTAGCTCTATGTCCAAACAGACCAAAACGAGCATCCACGTGTGCCTCGTCACCTAGGAGTACCATCGAGTGCATCCAAAATGATTTTCGAGCCTATGGCACGTTCGACGCAAACCGTGCACCTATCTTGCGTCAATATTAGCACTATCTCTAAATAGACTGAAACAAATAACCACTTGAGCCTTGTCACCTAGAAGTACCATCGGGAGCATCCCAAAATGATTAGCACTATCTTGCGTCCAGATTAGCACTATCTCAAAACAGACCAAAACGAGCATTCACTTGTGCCTCGTCACCTAGGAGTACCATCAGGTACGTCCAAAACGATTTCTAACCCTATGGTACATTTGGCACAAACCATGCACCTATCAAGATTAGCTCTATCTCCAAACAGACCAAAAGGACTATCCAATTGAGCCTCGTCACCTAGGAGTACCATCGGATGCGTCCAAAACGATTTCTGAGCCTATGGTTCGTTCAACGCAAACCATGCACCTATCTTGCGTCAAGATTAGCAATATCTCCAAACATACCAAAATGAGCATCCATTTGAGCCACATCACCTAGGAGTACCATCGGGTGCGTCCAAAATGATTTCTGTGCCTATGGTACGTTTGGCGCAAACCGTGCACCTATCATGGACTGACACTACCACTGTCTCCAAATGGATTGAAATGAGATTCCACATGACCAATGTCACATAGGAGATCTATCGGCTGCTTCCAAAAGGATTTCTGACCCTATGTTACGTTCAGCGCAAACAGTGCACCTATCTCCAAATAGACTAAAACAAGTAACCACTTGAGCCTTGTCACCTAGAAATACCATCGGGTGCATCCCAAAATGATTTCTGATCTACGTTTCGCGCAAACCGTGCACCTATCTTGCACTGACTCTAATAGTGTCTCCAAATGGATTGAAACAAGATTCCACACGACCAATGTCACCGAGGAGATCCATCGGGTGCGTCCAAAATGATTTCTGAGCTTGTGCTACGTTCGGCGCAAACCTTGCACCCATCTTGTGTCATGATTAGCTCTATGTCCAAACAGACCAAAACGAGCATCCACATCTACCTCGTCACCTCGAGTGCGTCCAAAATGATTTTCTAGCCTATGGTACGTTCGACGCAAACCGTGCACCTATCCTGCGTCAAGATTAGCACTATCTCTAAATAGTATGAAACAAGTAACCACTTGAGCCTCATCACCTAGAAGTACCATCGGGTGCATCCCAAAATGATTTATGATCTACGTTTGGCACAAACCATGCACCTATCGTGCATTGACTCTAAACTGTCTCCAAATAGATTGAAACAAGATTCCAAATGACCAATGTCACTGAAAAAATCCATCGGGTGCATCCAAAATGATTTCTGAGCCCATGGTACGTCCGGCGTAAACAGTACCTATCTTGCGTCAAGGTTAGCACTATCTCCAAACAGACCAAAACGAGCATTCACTTGTGCATCGTCACCTAGGAGTACCATCAGGTGCGTCCAAAATGATTTCTAACCCTATGGTGCATTTGGCACAAACCATGCACCTATCATGATTAGCACTATCTCCAAACAGACCAAAAGGACTATCCAATTGAGCCTCGTCACCTAGGAGTACCATCGGATGCGTCCAAAATGATTTCTGAGCCTATGGTACGTTCAACGCAAACCGTACACATATCTTGCGTCAAGATTAGCACTATCTGCAAACATACCAAAATGAGCATCCACTTGAGCCACGTCACCTAGGAGTACCATCGGGTGCGTCCAAAATGATTTCTGTGCCTATGGTACGTTTGGCGCAAACCGTGCACCTATCTTGGACTGATACTACCATTGTCTCCAAATGGATTGAAATGACATTCCACATGACCAATGTCACATAGGAGATCTGTCGGGTGCGTCCAAAAGGATTTCTGACCCTATGTTACATTCGGCGCAAACCGTGCATCTATCTTGCGTCAAGATTAGCACTATCTCTAAATATACAGAAACAAGTAACCACTTGAGCCTCGTCACCTAGAAGTACCATCGGGTGCATCCCAAAATGATTTCTGATCTATGTTTGGCGCAAACCGTGCACCTATCTTGCAATGACTCTAATACTGTCTCCAAATGGATTGAAACAAGATTCCACACGACCAATGTCACTGAGGAGATCCATCGGGTGCGTCCAAAATGATTTCTGAGCCTATGTTTCGTTCGGCGCAAACCGTGCACCTATCTTGCGTCAATATTAGCACTATCTCCAAATAGACCAAAACGACCATCCACATGTGCCTCGTCACCTAGGAGTACCATCGGGTGCGTCCAAAACGATTTTCGAGCCTATGGTACGTTCGACGCAAACCGTGCACCTATTTTGCATCAAGATTATCACTATCTCTAAATAGACTGGAACAAGTAACCACTTGAGCCACGTCACCTAGAAGTACCATCGGGTGCATCCCAAAATGATTTCTGATCTACGTTTGGCGCAAACCGTGCATCTATCTTGCACTGAATCTAAAGTGTCTCTAGATAGATTGAAACGAGATTCCAAATGACCAATATCACTAAGAAGATCCATCGGGTGCGTCCAAAATGATTTCTAAGCCTATGCTACGTTCGGCGCAAACAGTGCACCTATCTTGTGTCAAGATTGGCACTATCTCCAAACAGACCAAAACGAGCATTCACTTGTGGCTCGTCACCTAGGAGTACCATCAGGTGCGTCCAAAATGATTTCTAACCCTATGGTACATTTGGCAGAAACCATGCACCTATCAAGATTAGCACTATCTCCAAACAGACCAAAAGGACTAGCCAATTGAGCCTCGTCACCTAGGAGTACCATCGGATGCGTCCAAAACGATTTCTAAGCCTATGGTACGTTCAACACAAACCGTGCACCTATCTTGCGTCAAGATTAGCACTATCTCCAAACATACTAAAATGAGCATTCACTTGAGCCACGTCACCTAGGAGTACCATCGGGTGTGTCCAAAATAATTTCTGTGCCTATGGTACGTTTGGCGCAAACCGTGCACCTATCTTGCACTGACACTACCACTGTCTCGAAATGGATTGAAATGAGATTCCACATGACCAATGTCACATAGGAGATCTATCAGGTGCGTCCAAAAGGATTTTCTGACCCTATGTTACGTTCGACGCAAACCGTGCACCTATCTTACGTCAAGATTAGCACTATCTCCAAATAGACTGAAACAAGTAACCACTTGAGCCTCGTCACCTAGAAGTACCATCGGGTGCATCCCAAAATGATTTCTGATCTACGTTTTACCCAAACCGTGCACCTATCTTGCACTGACTCTAACAGTGTCTCCAAATAGATTGAAACAAGATTCCACACGACCAATGTCACCGAGGAGATCCATCGGTTGCGTCCAAAATGATTTCTGAGCCTGTGCTACGTTCGGCGCAAACCTTGCACCCATCTTATGTCATGATTAGGTCTATATCCAAATAGACCAAAACAAGCATCCACGTGTGCCTCGTCACCTAGGAGTACCATTGAGTTCGTCCAAAATGATTTTCTAGCGTATGGTACGATCGACGCAAACCGTGCACCTATCTTGCGTCAATATTAGCACTATCTCTAAATAGACTGAAACAAGTAACCACTTGAGCCTCATCACCTAGAAGTACCATCGGGTGCATCCCAAAAATAATTTCTGATCTACGTTTGGCGCAAACCGTTCACCTATCTTGCACTAACTCTAAAGTGTCTCCAAATAGATTGAAACGAGATTCCAAAAGACCAATGTCACTGAGAAGATCCATCGGGTGCGTCTAAAATGATTTCTGAGCCTATGGTACGTTCGGCGCAAACAGTGCACCTATCTTGCGTCAAGATTAGCACTATCTCCAAACAGACCAAAACGAGCATTCACTTGTGCCTCGTCACGTAGGAGTACCATCAGATGCGTCCAAAATGTTTTCTAACCCTATGGTACATTTGGCACAAATCATGCACCTATCAAGATTTGCACTATCTCCAAACAGACCAAAAGGACTATCCAATTGAGCCTCGTCACCTTGGAGTACCATCGGATGCGTCCAAAACAATTTCTGAGCCTATGGTACGTTCAACGCAAACCATGCACCTATCTTGCGTCGAGATTAGCACTATCTCCAAACATACAAAAATGAGCATCCACTTGAGCCACGTCAACTAGGAGTACCATCGGGTGTGTCCAAAACGATTTATGTGCCTATGGTACGTTTAGCGCAAACCGTGCACCTATCTTGCACTGACACTACCACTGTCTCGAAATGGATTGAAATGAGATTCCACATGACCAATGTCACATAGGAGATCTATCAGGTGCGTCCAAAATGATTTCTGACCCTATGTTACGTTCGGCGCAAACCGTGCACCTATCTTGCACTGACTCTAATACTGTCTCCAAATAGATTGAAACAAGATTCCACACGACCAATGTCACCGAGCAGATCCATCGGGTGCGTCCAAAATGATTTCTGAGCCCGTGCTATGTTCGGCGCAAACCTTGCACCCATCTTGTGTCATGATTAGCTCTATGTCCAAACAGACCAAAATGAGCATCCACGTGTGCCTCGTCACCTAGGAGTACCATCGAGTGCGTCCAAAATGATTTTCGAGCCTATGGTACGTTCGACGCAAACCGTGCACCTATGTTGCATCAATATTAGCACTATCTCTAAATAGACTGAAACAAATAACCACTTGAGCCTCGTCACCTAGAAGTACCATCGGGTGCATCCCAAAATGATTTTTAATCTATGTTTGGCGCAAACCGTGCACCTATCTTGCACTGACTCTAATACTGTCTCCAAATGGATTGAAACAAGATTCCACACGACCAATGTCACTGAGGAGATCCATCGGGTGCGTCCAAAATGATTTCTGAGCCTGTGCTACGTTCGGCGCAAACCTTGCACCCATCTTGTGTCATGATTAGTTCTATGTCCAAACACACCAAAACGAGCATCCATGTGTGCCTCGTCACCTAGGAGTACGATCGAGTGCGTCCAAAATGATTTTCGAGCCTATGGTACGTTTGACGCAAACCGTGCACCTATCTTGCGTCAATATTACCACTATCTCTAAATAGACTGAAACAAATAACCACTTGAGCCTCATCACCTAGAAGTACCATCGGGTGCATCCCAAAATGATTTCTGATCTACGTTTGGCGCAAACCGTGCATCTATCTTGCACTGAATCTAAAGTGTCTCCAGATAGATTGAAACGAGATTCCAAATGACCAATGTCATTGAGAAGATCCATTGCATGCGTCCAAAATGATTTCTGAGCCTATGGTACGTTCAGCGCAAACAGTGCATCTATCTTGCATCAAGATTAGCACTTTCTCCAAACAGACCAAAACGAGCATTCACTTGTGCCTTGTCACCTAGGAGTACCATCAGGTGCGTCCAAAACGATTTCTAACCCTATGGTACATTTGGCACAAACCATGCACCTATCAAGATTAGATCTATCTCCAAACAGACCAAAAGGACTATCCAATTGAGCCTCGTCACCTAGGAGTACCATCGGATGCGTCCAAAACGATTTCTGAGCCTATGGTATGTTCAACGCAAACTATGCACCTATCTTGCGTCAAGATTAGCACTATCTCCAAACATACCAAAATGAGCATCCACTTGAGCCACGTCACCTAGGAGTACCATCGGCTGCGTCCAAAACGATATTTATGCCTATGGTACGTTTGGCGCAAACCGTGCACCTATCTTGGATAGACACTACCACTGTCTCCAAATGGATTGAAATGAGATTCCACATGACCAATGTCACAAAGGAGTACCATCGGGTGCGTCCAAAATGATTTCTGAGCCTATGCTACGTTCGGCGCAAACCTTGCACCCATCTTGTGTCATGATTAGCTCTATGTCCAAACAGACCAAAACAAGCATCCACGTGTGCCTCGTCACCTAGGAGTACCATCGAGTGCGTCCAAAATGATTTTCGAGCCTATGGTATGTTCGACGCAAACTGTGCACCTATCTTGCGTCAATATTAGCACTATCTCTAAATAGACTGAAACAAATAACCACTTGAGCCTCGTCACCTAGAAGTACCATCGGGTGCATCCCAAAATGATTTTTAATCTATGTTTGGCGCAAACTGTGCACCTATCTTGCACTGACTCTAATACTGTCTCCAAATGCATTGAAACAAGATTCCACACGACCAATGTCACCGAGGAGATCCATCGGGTGTGTCCAAAATGATTTCTGAGCCTGTGCTACGTTCGGCGCAAACCTTGCACCCATCTTGTGTCATGATTAGTTCTATGTCCAAACACACCAAAACGAGCATCCATGTGTGCCTCGTCACCTAGGAGTACGATCGAGTGCATCAAAAATGATTTTCGAGCCTATGGTACGTTCGACGCAAACCATGCACCTATCTTGCGTCAATATTAGCACTATGTCTAAATAGACTGAAAAAAATAACCACTTGAGCCTCGTCACCTAGAAGTACCATCGGGTGCATCCCAAAATGATTTTTAATCTATGTTTGGTGCAAACCGTTCACCTATCTTGCACTAACTCTAACAGTGCCTCCAAATGGATTGAAACGAGATTTCACATGACCAATATCACCGAGGAGATCCATCGGGTGCTTCCAAAATGATTTCTGACCCTATGTTTCGTTCGGCGCAAACCGTGCACCTATCTTGTGTCAAGATTAGCTCTATGTCCAAACAGACCAAGACGATCATCCACGTCTGCCTCGTCACCAAGGAGTACTATCGAGTGCGTCAAAAATGATTTTTGCGCCTATGGTACGTTCGACGCAAACCGTGCACCTATCTTGCGTCAAGATTAGCACTATCTCTAAATAGACTGAAACAAGTAACCACTTGAGCCTCGTCAACTAGAAGTACCATCGGGTGCATCCCAACATGATTTCTGATCTACGTTTGGCGCAAACCGTGCACCTATCCTGCACTGAATCTAAAGTGTCTCCAGATATATTGAAACGAGATTCCAAATGACCAATGTCACTGAGAAGATCCATCGGGTGCGTCCAAAATGATTTCTGAGCCTATGGTACGTTCGACACAAACAGTGCACCTATCTTGCGTCATGATTAGCACTATCTCCAAACAGACAAAGACGAGCATTCACTTGTGCCTCGTCACCTAGGAGTACCATCAGGTGCGCCCAAAATGATTTCTAACCCTATGGTACATTTGACACAAACCATGCACCTATCAAGATTAGCACTATCTCCAAATAGACCAAAAGGACTATCCAATTGAGCCTCGTCACCTAGGAGTGCCATCGGATGTGTCCAAAATGATTTCTAAGCCTATGGTACGTTCAACGCAAACCATGCACCTATCTTGCGTCAAGGTTGGCACTATGTCTAACACAGACCAAAACAAGCATCCACTTGAGCTTCGTCACCTAGGAGTACCATCGAGCGCGTCTAAAATGATTTCCAAGCCTATGGAACGTTCGACGCAAACCATGAACCAATCTCGCATCAAGATTAGCACTGTCTAAAACGATTTCCAAGCCAAAATGAGCATCCACTTCAGCCACGTCACCTAGGAGTACCATCAGGTGCGTCCAAAATGATTTCTATGCCTATGGTACGTTTGGCGCAAACCATGCACCTATCTTGGACTGAAACTAACATTGTCTCTAAATGGATTGAAATGAGATTCCACATGACCAATGTCACATAGTAGATCTATCGGGTGCGTCTAAAAGGATTTATGACCCTATGTTACGTTCGGCGCAAACCGTGCATCTATCACGTGTCAAGATTAGCACTATCTTCAAATAGACTTAAACAAGTAATCACTTGAGCCTCGTCACCTAGAAGTACCATCGGGTGCATCCCAAAATGATTTCTGATCTACGTTTCGAGCAAACCGTGCACCTATCTTGCACTGACTCTAATACTGTCTCCAAATGGATTGAAACAAGATTCCACACGACCAATGTCACCGAGGAGATCCATCGGGTGCGTCCAAAATGATTTCTGAGCCTGTGCTACGTTCGACGCAAACCTTGCACCCATCTTGTGTCATGATTAGCTCTATGTCCAAACAGACCAAAACGAGCATCCACGTGTGCCTCGTCACCTAGGAGTACCATCGAGTGCATCCAAAATGATTTTCGAGCCTATGGTACGTTCGACGCAAACCGTGCACCTATCTTGCGTCAATATTAGCACTATCTCTAAATAGACTGAAACAAATAACCACTTGAGCCTCGTCACCTAGAAGTACCATCGGGTGCATCCCAAAATGATTTTTAATCTATGTTTGGCGCAAACCGTGCACCTATCTTGCACTGACTCTAATACTGTCTCCAAATGGATTGAAACAAGATTCCACACGACCAATGTCACCGAGGAGATCCATCGGGTGCGTACAAAATGATTTCTGAGCCTGTGCTATGTTCGACGCTAACCTTGCATCCATCTTGTGTCACGATTAGCTCTATGTCCAAACAGACCAAAACGAGCATCCACGTGTGCCTCGTCACCTAGGAGTACCATCGAGTGCGTCCAAAATGATTTTCGAGCCTATGGTACGTTCGACGCAAACCGTGCACCTATCTTGCGTCAATATTAGCACTATCTCTAAATAGACTGAAACAAAGAACCACTTGAGCCTCGTCACCTAGAAGTACCATCGGGTGCATCCTAAAATGATTTTAATCTATGTTTGGCGCAAACCGTGCACCTATCTTGCACTGACTCTAATACTGTCTCCAAATGCATTGAAACAAGATTCCACACGACCAATGTCACTGAGGAGATCCATCGGTTGCGTCCAAAATGATTTCTGAGCTTGTGCTACGTTCGGCGCAAACCTTGCACCCATCTTGTGTCATGATTAGTTCTATGTCCAAACACACCAAAACGAGCATCCATGTGTGCCTCGTCACCTAGGAGTACAATCGAATGCGTCCAAAATGATTTTCGAGCCTATGGTACGTTCGACGCAAACCGTGCACCTATCTTGTGTCAAGATTAGCACTATCTCTAAATAGACTAGAACAAGTAACCACTTGAGCCTCGTCACCTAGAAGTACCATCGGGTGCATCCCAAAATGATTTTTGATCTACGTTTCGAGCAAACCGTGCACCTATCTTGCGTCAATATTAGCACTATCTCTAAATAGACTGAAACAAATAACCACTTGAGCCTCATCACCTAGAAGTACCATCGGGTGCATCTCAAAATGATTTTTAATCTATGTTTGGCGCAAACCGTGCACCTATCTTGCACTAACTCTAACAGTGTCTCCAAATAGATTGAAACGAGATTTCACATGACCAATGTCACCGAGGAGATCCATCGGGTGCGTCCAAAATGATTTCTACGCCTATGTTTCGTTTAGTGCAAACCGTGCACCCATCTTGTGTCAAGATTAGTTCTATGTCCAAATAGACCAAAACGAGCATCCACGTGTGCCTCGTCACCTAGGAGTACCATCGGGTGCGTCCAAAACGATTTTTGAGCCTATGATACGTTCGACGCAAACCATGCACCTATCTTGCGTCAAGATTAGCACTATCTCTAAATAGACTAGAACAAGTAACCACTTGAGCCTCGTCACCTAGAAGTACCATCAGGTGCATCCCAAAATGATTTCTAATCTACGTTTGACGCAAACTGTGCATCTATCTTGCACTGAATCTAAAGTGTCTCCAGACAGATTGAAATGAGATTCCAAATGACCAATGTCACTGAGAAGATCCATCGGGTGCGTCTAAAATGATTTTTGTGGTAGTCCTATGGTACGTTCGGCGCAAACAGTGCACCTATCTTGCATCAAGATTAGCACTATCTCCAAACAGACCAAAACGAGCATTCACTTGTGCCTCGTCACCTAGGAGTACCATCAGGTGCGTCCAAAATGATTTCTAACCCTATGGCACATTTGGCACAAACCATGCACCTATCAAGATTAGCTCTATCTCTAAACAGACCAAAAGGACTATCCAATTGAGCCTCGTCACCTAGGAGTACCATTGGATGCGTCCAAAACGATTTCTGAGCCTATGGTACGTTCAACGCAAACCATGCACCTATCTTGCGTCAAGATTAGCACTATCTCCAAACATACCAAAATGAGCATCCACTTGAGCCACGTCACCTAGGAGTACTATCGGGTGCGTCCAAAATAATTTCTATGCCTATGGTACGTTTGGCGAAAACCGTGCACCTATCTTGCACTGACACTACCACTGTCTCTAAATGGATTGAAATGAGATTCCACATGACCAATGTCACATAGGAGATCTATCGGGTGCGTCCAAAAGGATTTCTGACCCTATGTTATGTTCGGCGCAAACCGTGCATCTATGTTGCGTCAAGACTGGCACTATCTCTAAATAGACTAAAACAAGTAACCACTTGAGCCTTGTCACCTAGAAATAGCATCGGGTGCATCACAAAATGATTTCTGATCTACGTTTGGCACAAATCGTGCACCTATCTTGCACTAACTCTAATACTGTCTCCAAATGGATTGAAACAAGATTTCACACGACCAATGTCACCGAGGTGATCCATCGGGTGCGTCCAAAATGATTTCTGAGCCTGTGCTACGTTCTGCGCAAACCTTGCACCCATATTGTGTCATGATTAGCTCTATGTCCAAACAGACCAAAACGAGCATCCACGTCTGCCTCGTCACCTAGGAGTACCATCGAGTGCGTCCAAAATGATTTTTGAGCCTATGGTACGTTCGACGCAAACCGTGCACCTATCCTGCATCAAGATTAGCACTATCTCTAAATAGACTGAAACAAGTAACCACTTGAGCCTCGTCACCTAGAAGTACCATCGGGTGCATCCCAAAATGATTTCTGATCTACGTTTGGCGCAAACCGTGCACCTATCTTGCATTGACTCTAAAGTGTCTCCAAATAGATTGAAACGAGATTCCAAATGACCAATGTCACTGAGAAAATCCATCGGGTGCATCCAAAATGATTTCTGAGCCCATGGTACGTTCGGCGCAAATAGTGCACCTATCTTGCGTCAAGGTTAGCACTATCTCCAAACAGACCAAAACGAGCATTCACTTGTGCATCGTCACCTGGGAGTACCATCAGGTGCGTCCAAAATGATTTCTAACCCTATGGTGCATTTAGCACAAACCATGCACCTATCATGATTAGCACTATCTCCAAACAGGCCAAAAGGACTATCTAATTGAGCCTTGTCACCTAGGAGTACCATCGGATGCGTCCAAAATGATTTCTGAGCCTATGGTACGTTCAACGCAAACCGTACACATATCTTGCGTCAAGATTAGCACAATCTCCAAACATACCAAAATGAGCATCCACTTGAGCCACGTCACCTAGGAGTACCATCGGGTGTGTCCAAAACGATTTCAGTGCCTATGGTACATTTGGCGCAAACCGTGCACCTATCTTGGACTGATACTACCACTGTCTCCAAATGGATTGAAATGAGATTCCACATGACCAATGTCACATAGGAGATCTATCGGGTGCGTCCAAAAGGATTTCTAACCCTATGTTACATTCGGTGCAAACCGTGCATCTATCTTGCGTCAAGATTAGCACTATCTCTAAATATACAGAAACAAGTAACCACTTGAGCCTCGTCACCTAGAAGTACCATCGGGTGCATCCCAAAATGATTTCTGATCTATGTTTGGCGCAAACCGTGCACCTATCTTGCAATGACTCTAATACTGTCTCCAAATGGATTGAAACAAGATTCCACACGACCAATGTCACCGAGGAGATCCATCGGGTGCGTCCAAAATGATTTTTGAGCCTATGTTTCATTCGGCGCAAACCATGCACCTATCTTGCGTCAAGATTAGCACTATCTCCAAACAGACCAAAACGGCCATCCACATGTGCCTCGTCACCTAGGAGTACCATCGGGTGCGTCCAAAATGATTTTTGAGCCTATGGTACGTTCGACGCAAACCGTGCACCTATCTTGCGTCAAGATTAACACTATCTCTAAATAGACTGGAACAAGTAACCACTTGAGCCACGTCACCTAGAAGTACCATCGGGTGCATCCCAAAATGATTTCTGATCTACGTTTGGCGCAAACCGTGCATCTATCTTGCACTAAATCTAAAGTGTCTCCAGATAGATTGAAACGAGATTCCAAATGACCAATGTCACTAAGAAGATCCATCAGGTGCGTCCAAAATGATTTCTAAGCCTATGGTACGTTCGGCGCAAACAATGCACCTATCTTGTGTCAAGATTGGCACTATCTCCAAACAGACCAAAACGAGCATTCAGTTATGCCTCGTCACCTAGGAGTACCATCAGGTGCGTCCAAAACGATTTCTGGTATGGTACATTTGGCACAAACCATGCACCTATCAAGATTAGCACTATCTCCAAACAGACCAAAAGGACTAGCCAATTGAGCCTTGTCACCTAGGAGTACCATCGGATGCGTCCAAAACGATTTCTAAGCCTATGGTACGTTCAACGCAAACCGTGCACCTATCTTGCATCAAGATTAGCACTATCTCCAAACATAATAAAATGAGCATTCACTTGAGCCACGTCACCTAGGAGTACCATCGGGTGTGTCCAAGATTATTTTTGTGCCCATGGTATGTTTGGCGCAAACCATGCACCTATCTTGGACTGACACTACCACTGTAACAGAACCGACCAAATTATAAGAGCACAAGTACAAAAACAAGCACCGAAGCGCTCAAATTTTCGAACTTGAGCCCATATAATCCCGGTAGTCAATCGAAACCACGAAGGATTTCAAACCAACTCGCTTACAACCAGGATCGCATCATTCAACATACAACATCATACGTTACATTTCACAAGTAGTGCTGAAATAAGTTTACACAAACGGAGTAGCAATTATTACAAACCAAGTTTGAAAGTAGCGGAAGGGGTATTTCTATCCAGCTGGAGGGGTATTTCTAACACTCACCGTGCAGACCCTGCCAGGGTCGCACAGGCCACCGTTTCATATGATTTAGGAATCGCGGGTCCGAATAATGTCGCGACCCCAAGGGCGACACTCTGCCAGGTGATAGGGACTCTAACCCCCCCTTGGTCTCACGCCAATGTCCCCAAGCACATCCTTTCTCTCCTCCAAGAAGCAACCTACCATTCGATTCCCGGCCTGAACCACATTACTCGGCTTCGCGGTCGGAACGACTTATCCGGCCAACTAAGTGTTAGACTGCGTTCAACATGACTCAAGGACGTACAGCGAATCGGTCCTTAAACGACTCAGACGGGCATAGCTCCACACCCAAGACGTGAAGTGTCTTGCGGCTGTACTATCGAACTCCCGTCCGGTCTCGATTTCATTTTTAAGCATGGTTCCATCACGATAGCCATAAGCCACTCGCGACTCCTTCCTACATCTCGCGGATGACTGGAAATCACCCGACTTCTACCGTACTAAGCAGGGCTAAGCATTGACACGTGCCTACACCTAATATAGGATTCAGTACGATATCTGGACAAGGACAGGTATAATGCAACAAGTGTTTTCATATAACTCCTACAACTTAATGCAGTAAACAATTAAAAGTACTCAAGATTAATTTATAAATCAGTAGGTTCAGCATGCACCGGGGCTTGCCTTTCAGAAAAGTTGAAGGCCGGTGGTCAGGGCACTCGGGTAGATCTTCTGACGGAGCTTCCCCGACGTTGGGTTCTTCTGCTAATTCCTCCGGTTGACTCAGCACCTCCTCCGGTATCGCTTGTTCGAATTCGAGGAGTGTCACCCCCTCCGGTACACCTATTGCATGAGTGCATAAAAAATCCCATGAATGCATAATGAAAGATGCAATATGCTCGGAATGAAATGCATTACAACAATTTAACGCTCTACTCAAATCACTTCACAAGAGTAGGTGCAAATTTCCTTTCCGGTAGAGAAGTACTCACCTAATCTACTTAACCTAAGATAAAGCTGCTCATCCTCAGTTAAGGCCCTAACACCTAACAATTACAAAAGTAGCATGTCTTAGGATATTACATCATATCAATCAGCAAAACACCACAGTAAGCATTCTGGACAGCAGCTACTTGTTTTTATCGCAACTGGAGATTTACAAATCCAAAAGATATGATCTAAGACAATCTGGAAAGCCTAAGAAATGCACTACCATTCATTTTCAGACCTCAACTCCAAACTCCTAAGTTCTCCATGTCAAACTTCACAAGTTCCAGAATCTGTCCTCTCAAAACAGAGAGTAGCAGATTTTGAACTGCCACTTTAAACAATAGTAACTCTCAAACTACTAAGCCAAATGCTTCCAAAATTTGACACAAGCTAGTTCATCAAGTTTACTCCAACTTTGGTATTTACAAGTTTTCCAGCAACCAATTTTATCAAAGCCAAATTTAGAATTACTACTAGCTGTCCAGAAAATCTAAAATTACAAAGGTTAAATATTTATTGATGTGACAAACATTCTCTAAGACCAAACTAATACTACTACAAGTCCACAAATGTCACAAGAACACCAGAAAGTAAGGTGTGCCCACCTAGAATATTTATTTAAACCCATTTCTTAATTTACTTAAGTGATTAAGTGAAATTTCAAACATATATATAAACTGCTTCTACAATTCTACAAAAATTACAGGGGACTCTCTGACCCAAAAAGAGACCACAGTAAAAATTTGGACAAGTTTTATTCACAGAAACTCTCTGAACAAAATTCACAAGCCCAAAAGGCTGATTTTTGTATAAATAACAAAGCATAGTAAAAAGTGTCAAACAACAGATTTCTTAATTTTCTTGGACACTCTAGGGTACCAAGACATGATCCAAAAATTTATATGAACATTGCACATGTAGAAAAATTACAAAAATTCATTTGAGTATTTCCTAGAATAACAAGATAGCATTATAACTTGGAATTTACTTAAGCACTGATGCCCAAATTTTTACCAGAGCTAGGGCTAGCATAGAGTAACCTACCCACCAAATTTCATGATTTATGGAACACTACAGCTCAAGTTATAAATTTAACAAATTTGCATGCATTCCAAAACACATTTAAAGGATCTATTAAATTCTTACAGAATTTAAACATCTCATGCCAGATCCATATTTTTCTAAAATACTACACATCACGTAGACCCCAACAAAATTTATCTCATGATTTTTGGATCATTAAAACCCTAGATCTATATTTTTCCAACTTGTACAAAAATCAGTGACAAATAATAAAAACGAATTTCATTTCGGATGAACTGGGCCGGCCCGGGAAACTCGGCCCACACTCGCGCGCGCGCGGCCCGCTCAGCGCTCCCGCCCGCGCGCGACACTGACGGGCGGGCCCCCGCGGTCAGTGACCGGAGACAGGGGAGGCGGAGGCCCGCGAGCTCCGACGAGCTCGAGCTCGCCGGAGAAGAGCTCGCTCGGCCAATCGAACACCGCCTCGTGTTCTCCGTCACCTGGTGCGTCGATTGGTGCTCGTGGAATAGATGGGGATGGGGTGGAAGGGGCTTGTCACCGCGAGCGGCGGCCGGTGATGTCCGGTGGCGGCGCGCCGTCGCCGGTGAGGATGCACGGTGCGGTCTAGGCTCGGTACGAGCTTCACCGAAGCTAGGCGGATCCATTTTGCTAGGAAGGGAGGATGGAGAGAGACCCGAAGCACCCCGACCACGGTGAGGTCCCATGGCTGGCTCCGGCGACCTCTCGGAGACGGGGAAGAAAGCAATGCGGCTCACCTCGAGTCAAATCGCGGGCTTCGGTGGGTCAAGGGGATGGAGGGTGGTGAGGCGGAGGGATTGGCGAGGTCGGGCGGCCGGTGATGCGGTGGGGAGTGCGCGCGAGCTCGCCGGAGTGGGGGCGACAATGGCGGCTCGGTGTCTCCGCTTTGCAACCGAACGAGGGAGGGAGAGGGAATGGAGGCAGCCTTGACGCGTCGTGGCGGTCTTGAAGGCGCCGTGGGCTGACCGGTGGGGCCAGGACTGGCGTACGGTCGCCACCGCATGCCCACGCGTCGGCGAGGCCCTGTGGCCGGTCGGCCACGCCCCCTCCTCTGACGAAACTGAATCGCGGTGCACGGTGCCATCGAGCTCGACTGACAGAGCGACTTCCACGATGATTATCTCCCAAACCGGTTCGAATTAGTCGAAGATGATTACACCAATTTTGTAGAGCTACATGAGGTCTACAAGTTTGTCAATTGAAGTTTGGGCTGGTCTGGCCTAGATTTGAAACTACAAAGCTCCAAAGTGGTGCCCCTTGAAACTGAAATGCAGTTTCAGAGATCAATGCCGACTAAAACCCTAACTTCTTGACACTATATCTCCTAAACTATTGAGAACCAGGTGATGGTGATATTGACAATGTTGTAGAGCTATGTGTGGACAACAACTTTGTCAATTGGCTCAAAGGCTGGTTTGGCCTGGTTTGTGAGTTACAAGTTGCTAAAGTGAGGTACAGTGAAACTGAAAAATCCAATTTCCAGACTTAGAATTTTTTTTTCTAAGTGTTGATCACCACTCAAGCTGACTTGTGGGCCATTTTTGAGCATGCTCTGGTCATTTTCATGAGATGGCCATATTAGAACTTTTGTTCCTCATGAAATTCTCTACAACTTTACTTAAGGGTGCTCTTCCATGCAAGGTCTCTAAATTAGACTTTTTAACTGGTCAAACTATAGCCTTCTAGGGTCAAATGGTGGTCAACTTCTCTTGGAGGGCAAATTTGTAATTTTGGTCAACATGAAACTTGTTCCAAATGTTACCCCAAGTATAACTAAGGTGTTGTAGGTCATGATTGGCTACCTTACCTTTTTGTTACACCAACTATCAAATACTTCATGAAATAAATCAAACAAACCCTAGAATAATCACATGTGTTGCATCACATAAAATAACAAACATGAATGATGCATGCTTATGCTTATGCAATGCAAATGCAATGCAATTATGGAGCTAAACACTTGAGGTGTTACAGCCCTCTCCCCTTATAAAAATCTCGTCCCGAGATTTGAAAAGCGTACCATTTTTCATAGAATTCTTTATAACCATCCCGCAAATAATCCTCCCGTTCCCACGTAGCATCACTCTCACTTCCCTGATTACTCCACATCACTTTGTACCACTTAACCACTTTACTTCTAGTTACTCGTTCCTGAGTATCGATCACTCGAACTGGCTTTTCTACATAGGTTAGGTCGGATTCCAGTCTGATATCACCTAAAGGAACTTGTTCCTCAGGAACCCGAAGACACTTTTTAAGCTGAGATACATGGAAAACGTTGAATATGGCTCTCATCTCAGGAGGCAACTGGATTTTGTACGCAACAGCTCCACTCTTGCCTATGATCTGGAAAGGACCCACGTATCTTGGTGCAAGTTTCCGCTTAACACCAAAACGTTGGACACTCTTCATTGGAGAAACTTTCAAATAAACGAAGTCTCCAACTTCAAATTCGAGTGGTTTTCTACGACGATCCGCATAGCTTTTCTATCTCGCTTGCGCTGCAGCCATGTGTTTCTGGATGGTACGGACTTGTTCCTCGGCTTCCTGGACAAAATCAATGCCATAATACCTTCTTTCCCCAGCTTCTACCCAGTTTAGCGGAGTTCGACACTTTCGACCGTACAAAGCTTCGAATGGGGCCATCTTAATACTCTCTTGATAACTATTATTGTACGAAAACTCGGCTAGAGGTAACCATTTTTCCCAAGAACCCTTGGATGAAATGACGCATGCTCGCAACAGATCTTCCAAGATTTGGTTAACTCGTTCTGTCTGACCCGATGTCTGGGGGTGATAAGCCGAGCTTCTCACTAACTTGGTTCCCAGAAGGTGATACAAATGCTCCCAAAAGCGAGCAGTGAACTGGGGACCACGGTCAGAAACGATAGTACGAGGTATCCCATGAAGTCGGACTATCTGATTGAAGTACAACTCAGCATAGTCAGTGGGACGATAGTCCACTCTAACTGGAATGAAGTGAGCTGATTTGGTCAAACGATCCACAATTACCCAGATGGAATTATGATTTTTGACAGTAGGAGGAAGACCGACAATGAAATCCATACTTATCTCTTCCCATTTCCAGCCTGGAATGGAAAGTGGCTGAAGTAGCCCAGCTTTCATGTGCACAGCTTTAACTCTGCAACAGGTGTCACATCTAGCGACATATGCAGCTATCTCCTTCCGCATCTTGGTCCACCAATAGTATGGCTTCAAATCATAATACATCTTATTACTACCAGGATGGATGGACAACTTGGACGAATGTGCTTCGGACAGGATCTGATCTCTAAGCTCTCGGTCCTTAGGTACCACTAACCTATCCTTAAACCACAGCACACCTTCGTCATCTAACCTGAAATGCTTAGTCTCTCCTTCATTCATCTTCCGTTTTATGTGAAAGATACCCGGGTCAGTCTTTTGGAGCTCAATGATTCTATTTCTGAGAGTACCACTGACAGTGATGTTGTACAGGACTGCCGGATGTAACAGGCGAGATTGGTAAAAATCAGTTTCAATTAAGGAATGGCAATGAGACTTACGGCTTAAAGCGTTCGCAACCACATTTGCCTTGCCTGGGTGATAGTGTACTTGAAGATTATAATCTTTAATCAACTCGAGCCATCTTCTCTGACGCATATTTAGCTCGGGTTGAGTGAAGATGTATTTGAGACTTTTATGATCGGTGTAGATATTGCAGACATTTCCCAGCAGATAATGCCGCCATACTTTCAAAGCATGAACAACTGCAGCCAGTTCTAAGTCATGCGTTGGATAATTCACCTCATGCTTCCGAAGTTGCCGCGAGGTATATGCAATTACTCGGCCTTCCTGCATCAAAACGCCTCCCAAACCTATGCCTGAGGCATCACAATAAACATCAAATGGTTTTTCGATATTCGGTTGTGCCAAAACCAGAGCCGAGGTTAGGAGGGTTCGCAGTTGGTGAAAAGCCGCATCACACTCAGGAGTCCAGACAAACCTGGTTTCTTTCTGCAGCAACCGAGTCATGGGTTTGGCTATTTTTGAGAAATCCGGGATGAAGCGACGATAATAGCCAGCCAACCCAAGGAAACTCCGGACCTCGTGAACCGAGATAGGAGCCTTCCAGTTCAGTACTTCCTGTACCTTGGCGGGATCCACCATAATTCCTCCATCAGACAACACATGCCCAAGGAAAGGTACTTCTCGAAGCCAGAATTCGCACTTACTGAACTTTGCATATAGTTGATGTTCACGCAGTCTTGTGAGGACTATACGCAAATGTTCAGCGTGATCCTCCTCATTCACAGAATATACCAGGATGTCATCAATAAATACCACCACAAACTTGTCCAATTCAGGCATAAACACCGAATTCATCAAGTACATGAAGTGTGCGGGGGCATTTGTCAAGCCGAAAGACATAACAAGATACTCATAAAGACCGTATCTAGTAGAAAAGGCTGTCTTTGGAACATCTTCCAGGCGAATTCTAATTTGATGGTAGCCCGATCTTAGATCGATCTTGGAGAAAACTTTAGCTTTAGACAACTGATCGAACAAGATGTCGATTCGCGGTAGAGGGTACTTATTTTTGACAGTGACTGCATTGAGAGGTCTATAATCTACGCACATCCGCAACGACTGATCCTTCTTCTTTACAAAGATAGCAGGACATCCCCACGGCGATGAACTAGGACGAATCAACCCTTTCTTCAAAAGTTCATTCAATTGCACCTTAAGTTCAGCTAGTTCATTTGGAGGCATCCTATAGGGTCTCCTAGAGATGGGTGCGGTGCCAGGCAACAACTCGATTTTAAACTCCACATCCCGATCCGGAGGGAGTCCGGCAAATCATCGGGAAAAACGTCCGGAAATTCATTTACTACGGAAATTTCAGCCAACGCCTTTGCTTGCACAGCATGAATTTCCCCCGACAATTCAACCTTTCTGGGAAGTTGTACTAGAAAACCTTTTTGATCTGTAGGATCTCTGAGCATAACTACCCGAGCGGATGTGTCAATGAGTACCCCATTCTGACTCATCCAATTCATGCCCAAGATAACATCTATGTCTAAACCAGGTAAAACCAATAGGGCAAGCGAATAACTTCGCCCTTCTATCTCAAACTCAAGGTTCCCCACTACTTTGTTTGTGGAAATATTCCCACTTGCAGCACTAATACAATAACCCACACCTTCAACAGTATGCAACTTGTGTGCAAATTTGGATGCAAACTTAGGACTGATAAAGGAATGCGAAGCACCTGAATCAAAAAGCACCACTGCGGGGTGTTGGTCAACTAGAAACTTACCAGCGGTGACCACTCACCAGATGGAATTTCCTCAATGCTGTTATAATGGGCGTGACCTTGACGGCCACCTTGGTTGACATTCTTCTTGGGGTAAGGACAATTCCTGGACCAATGGCCTAGCTTGTTGCAGTTCCAGCAAGGCATATTGCTAGGAGGAACACTAGAGCTGCTCTGTCCAGAAGTCCCCTTTGGCAGAGCGATGGTATAAGCCTTACGAAACCCCGTTTTTGCAGCAGGCTTCTTCTGCGGCGGACGGAACTTTGTATTCTGAGCAGGTGGGCGAGGGGAAGACCTCGATGCCGCTGAGGCCCTTGACTGAGAAGCACTTGCCTCAAGGGCCCTTTTACGGCTCTTAGAGGCAGAATAAATAGTATTGTTGTTCTCCTGGGTCAAAGCATCGCTGATGAAATCATTGAAAGTAGTACATTTGCTAGTACCCATAGTTTTCATCAGTTTTGGGCCGAGGCCCCTTTTGAAGCTAGCAATCTTTTTGGCATCGGTATCCACAAACTCCGTGGCATACCTTGCCAGGTTGTTGAAGGACTGCAAGTATTCAGTCAGACTTTTGTTTCCTTGCGACAGCCTCATAAACTCTGTATGTTTGATTGCCATAAGACCGGGAGGGATATAATTTCCTCGGAATGCCGTCTTAAACTGATCCCAAGCAATTGGGACATTGGCAGGCAGTGTGGAACGATAGTGGCTCCACCAAATGCCCGCAGGACCATGCAACTGATGGGAAGCATACTCAGTTTTCAGCTCATCAGTCAGGCGTAGCAGACGAAACTTTTGTTCAATGGTATTCAACCACTCGTCAGCCTGCAGTGGTTCTTCCGCTTCCTTAAAGAGCGGGGGCTTTGTATCCAGAAAGTCCTTGAAATCGCTGTACTGATTTGGCTCTGGGCCCTGGCGGCCAGGACGAGCTTCCCGGTTAGCCAGTTGGCGCATAGCATCAGCCAACATGCGCTGCCCTTCGACCACTGTCTGCATCAGCTCAGCCGGAGTAGGTGGTGGCGGAGGGGGCGGCTGTTCCTCCTCCTCATTTCCACGACCCCGGCATAGATTGTACGACATCTGCAAAAGGCATAGCCAATGAGCACTGACGATGTGGGAAATTTTGTAGATGCATTATTGCGAAATGTCAAAGTGACTGTATGAATAGATTTCTCATAATGATTAAGGCACAATAATTCATCACATCCGCATAATCCATTCTAGCGCATCATTTGATGAGATCATACTTGGCAATCCAACAAGATGCTCTTTGATAAAGGCTCACTCACAGGGAGCACAACGGTTACCGGACCGTTTACGTTGCTATCTACGTGATTTTTGATCTTTTGCACGGTACTTGGATTCGATCTCAAGATTTTTAGTTGACTGGGAAAGGCTACTTCAAACTGACCACAAAGAGACTTCTCAATGAAGAGTTCCATGGTGGATCATGACTAGCCACCTCGATACCTGCGCGTGCCAAGCAGCACAGCCTTATGTCGCGCGCCATTGGAGGCCCTCGGTTTCGTCGCGGCACCGAAGGGTGCTAATCGTGACACCATCATCGAACGCAACATAATAAGACATCAAGTTGTGATCGAAATTAACAGGTTCAAACTACATTAGGAAACATACGGTTCAACCTTACATCCCAAAGTCAAGTTATTACAAGGCCTCACTCCTTCACAGGGAGGGCACAAAAGACGATCCTAACATTATAGGCACGTGATGACTACTCTAAGCATCATCCTCCGAGTCAGTGTCAAGGATCTCCCCGCCGTCCTCATCACTGACAGGCTCTAACTCCTCGTCTTCTTCTTCTTCTGGCTCTTCCTCTGGTGCTTCTGCAGGTGGGGCATCCTGTGGTCCATCAACCTCCACTTCATCATCATCCTCAGCCATGAAGATTCCCGAACCCATGTCCTCATCGGCGTTGTTGTTTTGAGGCAGCAGGGGATTAAGCTCGTTGTTCAGGCGGTGCACTTCTTCATGAAGATTATCATTGTATTCTTCAGCGTTCTCCAACTGTTGCTCGAGCTCAAACTGACGAGCTCTCAGAACGTTCTCCTCGTGCCAGGCTTCATCCCTCTGTTCCATCACACGGACCAACATGCGTTGACAGTTGCGGTTTGCCACTGTCAACCTCTGGACTGCAAGCGTTTCTTGATCACGATCATGAATCACTTGTTCCAATTGTTGCCGTGCTGCATTCCTGGCGGCAGTCACTTCAGCCAACTCTGCCCTCAGCCTTTCCACCTCAGTGGGCTCAGGGCGGGGCTCACGTGGAGCGAGCTGGTGACGCGGTGCCCTGCCCCCAGTGGACTTACGAGTGGTCCTCTTGGTACGGGCCATCTGTAGCAACAAGATAAGATACGACTTAAAGTGAGGATCATTTAGGGGATACGAAATTTACTTTAGTCGGGAGTACAGAAATTTTTAAGGAGGGAGTAAATGATATGTATGATATATTTAAACATGATGCATGCACGTTCCGTACGCCCTCTCACCTTAGTAGAAACCTAAAGTTTTAACGCTAGGCGGTGGCATACATACGTTCTCTCATATAAGCGAAACTATCGGTCTACTCGTTACGCTGTTAGTGTACCTGCAGAAAATTTCATTGCAGCCCAACAATTCCCAATATATGCACACAAGAAAGCAGTAAACTAAATACTTCCCATATACACATCCCCAGATGTATATATTTCAGTATCAAAGCTACCCGATTGATAGATGCCCACAATTAAGTGTTTTTACATAGTTACATGGTTTAAACATGTAAAGATGTAAGTCACCAAAACTACTCTCCCCTAGACCGCCGGTTGGACGATCATGCTCTCACAACTCACACTTACCAGAGCGTCGAGGTAATTGATCCATACATTACCACCCAAGTGGATGGCATCCATACAATATCACACCGTATGGACGACGAAATAAAAACAAACAAGGCCCCCAAGTTAGTCTTTATAATAAGCCACCTAAGAGTCCTTATTTGGGCTAAGGGTTGTGATCACTGGCATACCAAAAAAATATTTTTTTTATAGTTTTTAACCCTTTTTATAAATAAATACTTTTGTTTTTAATTACCCGTAAGATGTGTTTAATGTTGAATTATGCTCCGGTACCAGCTGTAACAGAACCGACCAAATTATAAGAGCACAAGTACAAAAACAAGCACCGAAGCGCTCAAATTTTCGAACTTGAGCCCATATAATCCCGGTAGTCAATCGAAACCACGAAGGATTTCAAACCAACTCGCTTACAACCAGGATCGCATCATTCAACATACAACATCATACGTTACATTTCACAAGTAGTGCTGAAATAAGTTTACACAAACGGAGTAGCAATTATTACAAACTAAGTTTGAAAGTAGCGGAAGCATAACACACACTAGTTAATTAAATACTGCCAGTCTGGATGATCGACAACCCGCAAAAGCATGAGGAAAGTACATAAAGACGATCACGCCCTTGTGATCTAGTCATCATCACCCGCAGGGTGGAGACACGTCTTGCAGAATCCCTGATAAAGCATGTCATCTGCAACAGGAGGGAATAAACCCTGAGTACTGGAATGTACTCAGCTAGACTTACCCGTCGAAAACCAGAAATAAGATGACACCAAGGATTATGCAAGGCTTACACAAGAGGCTAGCTGACATAACATTTTTGCATAAAGGCATAAGTAATTGAAACCCTTATAACCTGTACTAGCAGTTATTTTTAGCATTTACCTATCATCTATCTTAGCACCTGTACTAAACATACACTTGATTATAATCAAACAACATGATTATTATATCCATAGCAGGTATATCATTATGGCAACATTGTATCATTCCCTTAACCACCAGTTCATTTAATGAGTTCTACGTTGCCGCTGCTCAAGTCAAGTGCTCACTAACCGGGAGCGACGGCGATTCGAATCGAATTCCTATCCAGCTGGAGGGGTATTTCTAACACTCACCATGCAGACCCTGCCAGGGTCGCACAGGCCACCGTTTCATATGATTCAGGAATCGTGGGTCCGAATAATGTCGCGACCCCAAAGGCGACACTCTGCCAGGTGATAGAGACTCTAACCCCCCCTTGGTCTCACGCCAATGTCCCCAAGCACATCCTTTCTCTCCTCCAAGAAGCAACCTACCATTCGATTCCCGGCCTGAACCACATTACTCGGCTTCGCGGTCGGAACGACTTATCCGGCCAACTAAGTGTTAGACTGCGTTCAACATGACTCAAGGACGTACAGCGAATCGGTCCTTAAACGACTCAGACGGGCATAGCTCCACACCCAAGACGTGAAGTGTCTTGCGGCTGTACTATCGAACTCCCGTCCAGTCTCGATTTCATTTTTAAGCATGGTTCCATCACGATAGCCATAAGCCACTCGCGACTCCTTCCTACATCTCGTGGATGACCGAAAATCACCCGACTTCTACCGTACTAAGCAGGGCTAAGCATTGACACGTGCCTACACCTAATATAGGATTCAGTACGATATCTGGACAAGGACAGGTATAATGCAACAAGTGTTTTCATATAACTCCTACAACTTAATGCAGTAAACAATTAAAAGTACTCAAGATTAATTTATAAATCAGTAGGTTCAGCATGCACCGGGGCTTGCCTTTCAGAAAAGTTGAAGGCCGGTGGTCAGGGCACTCGGGTAGATCTTCTGACGGAGCTTCCCCGACGTTGGGTTCTTCTGCTAATTCCTCCGGTTGACTCAGCACCTCCTCCGGTATCGCTTGTTCGAATTCGAGGAGTGTCACCCCCTCCGGTACACCTATTGCATGAGTGCATAAAAAATCCCATGAATGCATAATGAAAGATGCAATATGCTCGGAATGAAATGCATTACAACAATTTAACGCTCTACTCAAATCACTTCACAAGAGTAGGTGCAAATTTCCTTTCCGGTAGAGAAGTACTCACCTAATCTACTTAACCTAAGATAAAGCTGCTCATCCTCAGTTAAGGCCCTAACACCTAACAATTACAAAAGTAGCATGTCTTAGGATATTACATCATATCAATCAGCAAAACACCACAGTAAGCATTCTGGACAGCAGCTACTTGTTTTTATCGCAACTGGAGATTTACAAATCCAAAAGATATGATCTAAGACAATCTGGAAAGCCTAAGAAATGCACTACCATTCATTTTCAGACCTCAACTCCAAACTCCTAAGTTCTCCATGTCAAACTTCACAAGTTCCAGAATCTGTCCTCTCAAAACAGAGAGTAGCAGATTTTGAACTGCCACTTTAAACAATAGTAACTCTCAAACTACTAAGCCAAATGCTTCCAAAATTTGACACAAGCTAGTTCATCAAGTTTACTCCAACTTTGGTATTTACAAGTTTTCCAGCAACCAATTTTATCAAAGCCAAATTTAGAATTACTACTAGCTGTCCAGAAAACCTAAAATTACAAAGGTTAAATATTTATTGATGTGACAAACATTCTCTAAGACCAAACTAATACTACTACAAGTCCACAAATGTCACAAGAACACCAGAAAGTAAGGTGTGCCCACCTAGAATATTTATTTAAACCCATTTCTTAATTTACTTAAGTGATTAAGTGAAATTTCAAACATATATATAAACAGCTCCTAAAATTCTACAAAAATTACAGGGGACTCTCTGACCCAAAAAGAGACCACAGTAAAAATTTGGACAAGTTTTATTCACAGAAACTCTCTGAACAAAATTCACAAGCCCAAAAGGCTGATTTTTGTATAAATAACAAAGCATAGTAAAAAGTGTCAAACAACAGATTTCTTAATTTTCTTGGACAATCTAGGGTACCAAGACATGATCCAAAAATTTATATGAACATTGCACATGTAGAAAAATTACAAAAATTCATTTGAGTATTTCCTAGAATAACAAGATAGCATTATAACTTGGAATTTACTTAAGCACTGATGCCCAAATTTTTACCAGAGCTAGGGCTAGCATAGAGTAACCTACCCACCAAATTTCATGATTTATGGAACACTACAGCTCAAGTTATAAATTTAACAAATTTGCATGCATTCCAAAACACATTTAAAGGATCTATTAAATTCTTACAGAATTTAAACATCTCATGCCAGATCCATATTTTTCTAAAATACTACACATCACATAGACCCCAACAAAATTTTTCTCATGATTTTTGGATCATTAAAACCCTAGATCTATATTTTTCCAACTTGTACAAAAATCAGTGACAAATAATAAAAACAAATTTCATTTCGGATGAACTGGGCCGGCCCGGGAAACTCGGCCCACACTCGCGCGCGCGCGGCCCGCTCAGCGCTCCCGCCCGCGCGCGACACTGACGAGCGGGCCCCCGCGGTCAGTGACCGGAGACAGGGGAGGCGGAGGCCCGCGAGCTCCGACGAGCTCGAGCTCGCCGGAGAAGAGCTCGCTCGGCCAATCGAACATCGCCTCGTGTTCTCCGTCACCCGGTGCGTCGATTGGTGCTCGTGGAATAGATGGGGATGGGGTGGAAGGGGCTTGTCACCGCGAGCGGCGGCCGGTGATGTCCGGTGGCGGCGCGCCGTCGCCGGTGAGGATGCACGGTGCGGTCTAGGCTCGGTACGAGCTTCACCGAAGCTAGGCGGATCCATTTTGCTAGGAAGGGAGGATGGAGAGAGACCCGAAGCACCCCGACCATGGTGAGGTCCCATGGCGGGCTCCGGCGACCTCTCGGAGACGGGGAAGAAAGCAATGCGGCTCACCTCGAGTCAAATCGCGGGCTTCGGTGGGTCAAGGGGATGGAGGGTGGTGAGGCGGAGGGATTGGCGAGGTCGGGCGGCCGGTGATGCGGTGGGGAGTGCGCGCGAGCTCGCCGGAGTGGGGGCGACAATGGCGGCTCGGTGTCTCCGCTTTGCAACCGAACGAGGGAGGGAGAGGGAATGGAGGCAGCCTTGACGCGTCGTGGCGGTCTTGAAGGCGCCGTGGGCTGACCGGTGGGGCCAGGACCGGCGTACGGTCGCCACCGCATGCCCACGCGTCGGCGAGGCCCTGTGGCCGGTCGGCCACGCCCCCTCCTCTGACGAAACTGAATCGCGGTGCACGGTGCCATCGAGCTCGACTGACAGAGCGACTTCCACGATGATTATCTCCCAAACCGGTTCGAATTAGTCGAAGATGATTACACCAATTTTGTAGAGCTACATGAGGTCTACAAGTTTGTCAATTGGAGTTTGGGCTGGTTCGGCCTAGATTTGAAACTACAGAGCTCTAAAGTGGTGCCCCTTGAAACTGAAATGCAGTTTCAGAGATCAATGCCGACTGAAACCCTAACTTCTTGACACTATATCTCCTAAACTATTGAGAACCAGGTGATGGTGATATTGACAATGTTGTAGAGCTATGTGTGGACAACAACTTTGTCAATTGGCTCAAAGGCTGGTTTGGCCTGGTTTGTGAGTTACAAGTTGCTAAAGTGAGGTACAGTGAAACTGAAAAATCCAATTTCCAGACTTAGAATTTTTTTTTCTAAGTGTTGATCACCACTCAAGCTGACTTGTGGGCCATTTTTGAGCATGCTCTGGTCATTTTCATGAGATGGCCATATTAGAACTTTTGTTCCTCATGAAATTCTCTACAACTTTACTTAAGGGTGCTCTTCCATGCAAGGTCTCTAAATTAGACTTTTTAACTGGTCAAACTAGAGCCTTCTAGGGTCAAATGGTGGTCAACTTCTCTTGGAGGGCAAATTTGTAATTTTGGTCAACATGAAACTTGTTCCAAATGTTACCCCAAGTATAACTAAGGTGTTGTAGGTCATGATTGGCTACCTTACCTTTTTGTTACACCAACTATCAAATACTTCATGAAATAAATCAAACAAACCCTAGAATAATCACATGTGTTGCATCACATAAAATAACAAACATGAATGATGCATGCTTATGCTTATGCAATGCAAATGCAATGCAATTATGGAGCTAAACACTTGAGGTGTTACAACCACTGTCTCCAAATGGATTGAAATGAGATTCCACATGACCAATGTCACATAGGAGATCTATCGGGTGCGTCCAAAAGGATTTCTGACCCTATGTTACGTTCGGCGCAAACCGTGCATCTATCTTGCGTCAAGATTAGCACTATCTCCAAATAGACTGAAACAAGTAACCACTTGAGCCTTGTCACCTAGAAGTACCATCGGGTGCATCCCAAAATGATTTCTGATCTACGTTTTACCCAAACCGTGCACCTATCTTGCACTGACTCTAATAGTGTCTCCAAATGGATTGAAACAAGATTCCACACGACCAATGTCACCGAGGAGATCCATCGGTTGCGTCCAAAATGATTTCTGAGCCTATGCTACGTTCGGCGCAAACCTTGCACCCATCTTGTGTCATGATTAGCTCTATATCCAAACAGACCAAAACAAGCATCCCGTGTGCCTCGTCACCTAGGAGTACCATTGAGTTCGTCCAAAATGATTTTCTAGCCTATGGTACGATCGACGCAAACCGTGAACCTATCTTGCGTCAAGATTAGCACTATCTCTAAATAGACTGAAACAAGTAACCACTTGAGCCTCGTCACCTAGAAGTACCATCGGGTGCATCCCAAAATGATTTCTGATCTACGTTTGGCGCAAACCGTGCACCTATCTTGCACTGACTCTAAAGTGTCCCCAAATAGATTGAAACGAGATTCCAAATGACCAATGTCACTGAGAAGATCCATCGGGTGCGTCCAAAATGATTTCTGAGCCTATGGTACGTTCGGCGCAAGCAGTGCGCCTATCTTGCGTCAAGATTAGCACTATCTCCAAACAGACCAAAACGAGCATTCACTTGTGCCTCGTCACGTAGGAGTACCATCAGATGCGTCCAAAACGATTTCTAACCCTATGGTACATTTGGCACAAATCATGCACCTATCAAGATTAGCACTATCTCCAAACAGACCAAAAGGACTATCCAATAGAGCCTCATCACCTTGGAGTACCATCGGATGCGTCCAAAACGATTTCTGAGCCTATGGTATGTTCAACGCAAACCGTGCACCTATCTTGCGTCAAGATTAGCACTATCTCCAAACATACAAAAATGAGCATCCACTTGAGCCATGTCAACTAGGAGTACCATCGGGTGTGTCCAAAGCGATTTCTGTGCCTATGGTACGTTTGGCGCAAACCGTGCACCTATCTTGCACTGACACTACCACTGTCTCGAAATGGATTGAAATGAGATTCCACATGACCAATGTCACATAGGAGATCTATCAGGTGTGTCCAAAAGGATTTCTGACCCTATGTTACGTTCGGCGCAAACCGTGCACCTATCTTGCACTGACTCTAATACTGTCTCCAAATATATTGAAACAAGATTCCACACGACCAATGTCACCGAGCAGATCCATCGGGTACGTCCAAAATGATTTCTGAGCCTATGCTACGTTCGGCGCAAACCTTGCACCCATCTTGTGTCATGATTAGCTCTATGTCCAAACAGACCAAAACGAGCATCCACGTGTGCCTCGTCACCTAGGAGTACCATCGAGTGCGTCCAAAATGATTTTCGAGCCTATGGTACGTTCGACGCAAACCGTGCACCTATCTTGCGTCAATATTAGCACTATCTCTAAATAGACTGAAACAAATAACCACTTGAGCCTCGTCACCTAGAAGTACCATCGGGTGCATCCCAAAATGATTTTTAATCTATGTTTGGCGCAAACCGTGCACCTATCTTGTACTGACTCTAATACTGTCTCCAAATGGATTGAAACAAGATTCCACACGACCAATGTCACTGAGGAGATCCATCGGGTGCGTCCAAAATGATTTCTAAGCCTTTGCTATGTTCGGCGCAAACCTTGCACCCATCTTGTGTCATGATTAGTTCTATGTCCAAACACACCAAAACGACTATCCATGTGTGCCTCGTCACCTAGGAGTACGATCGAGTGCGTCCAAAATGATTTTCGAGCCTATGGTACGTTCGACGCAAACCGTGCACCTATCTTGCGTCAATATTAGCACTATCTCTAAATAGACTGAAACAAATAACCACTTGAGCCTCATCACCTAGACGTACCATCGGGTGGATCCCAAAATGATTTCTGAGTCTATGGTACGTTCAGCGCAAACAGTGCACCAATCTTGCGTCATGATTAGCACTATCTCTAAATAGACTGAAACAAATAACCACTTGAGCCTCGTCACCTAGAAGTACCATCGGGTGCATCCCAAAATGATTTTTAATCTATGTTTGGCGCAAACCGTGCACCTATCTTGCACTGACTCTAATACTGTCTCCAAATGGATTGAAACAAGATTCCACATGACCAATGTCACCGAGGAGATCCATCGGGTGCGTACAAAATGATTTCTGAGCCTGTGCTATGTTCGGCGCAAACCTTGCATCCATCTTGTGTCACGATTAGCTCTATGTCCAAACAGACCAAAACGAGCATCCACGTGTGCCTCATCACCTAGGAGTACCATCGAGTGCGTCCAAAATGATTTTCGAGCCTATGGTACGTTCGACGCAAACTGTGCACCTATCTTGCGTCAAGATTAGCACTATCTCTAAATAGACTAGAACAAGTAACCACTTGAGCCTCGTCACCTAGACGTACCATCGGGTGCATCCCAAAATGATTTCTGATCTACGTTTCGAGCAAACCGTGCACCTATCTTGCGTCAATATTAGCACTATCTCTAAATAGACTGAAACAAATAACCACTTGAGCCTCATCACCTAGAAGTACCATCGGGTGCATCCCAAAATGATTTTAATCAATGTTTGGCGCAAACCGTGCACCTATCTTGCACTAACTCTAACAGTGTCTCCAAATGGATTGAAACGAGATTTCACATGACCAATGTCACCGAGGAGATCCATCGGGTGCGTCCAAAATGATTTCTGCGCCTATGTTTCGTTCGGCGCAAACCGTGCACCTATCTTGTGTCAAGATTAGTTCTATGTCCAAATAGACCAAAACGAGCATCCATGTGTGCCTCGTCACCTAGGAGTACCATCGGGTGCGTCCAAAACGATTTTCGAGCCTATGAAACGTTCGACGCAAACCGTGCACCTATCTTGCGTCAAGATTAGCACTATCTCTAAATAGACTAGAACAAGTAACCACTTGAGCCTCGTCACCTAGAAGTACCATCGGGTGCATCCCAAAATAATTTCTAATCTACGTTTGGCGCAAACCGTGCATCTATCTTGCACTGAATCTAAAGTGTCTCCAGATAGATTGAAACGAGATTCCAAATGACCAATGTCACTGAGAAGATCCATCAGGTGCGTCCAAAATGATTTCTGAGCCTATGGTACGTTCGGCGCAAACAGTGCACCTATCTTGCGTCAAGATTAGCACTATCTCCAAACAGACCAAAACGAGCATTCACTTGTGCCTCGTCACCTAGGAGTACCGTCAGGTGCGTCCAAAATGATTTTAACCCTATGGTACATTTGGCACAAACCATGCACCTATCAAGATTAGCTCTATCTCTAAACAGACCAAAAGGACTATCCAATTGAGCCTCATCACCTAGGAGTACCATTGGATGCGTCCAAAACGATTTCTGAGCCTATGGTACGTTCAACGCAAACCATGCACCTATCTTGCGTCAAGATTAGCACTATCTCCAAACATACCAAAATGAGCATCCACTTGAGCCACGTCACCTAGGAGTACCATCGGGTGCGTCCAAAATAATTTCTATGCATATGGTACGTTTGGCGAAAACCGTGCACCTATCTTGGACTGACACTACCACTGTCTCCAAATGGATTGAAATGAGATTCCACATTACCAATGTCACATAGGAGATCTATCGGGTGCGTCCAAAAGGATTTCTGACCCTATGTTATGTTCGGCGCAAACCGTGCATCTATGTTGCGTCAAGATTGGCACTATCTCCAAATAGACTAAAACAAGTAACCACTTGAGCCTTGTCACCTAGAAATACCATCGGGTGCATCCCAAAATGATTTCTGATCTACGTTTGGCACAAATCGTGCACCTATCTTGCACTAACTCTAATACTGTCTCCAAATGGATTGAAACAAGATTCCACATGACCAATGTCACCAAGGAGATCCATCGGGTGCGTCCAAAATGATTTCTGATCATGTGCTACGTTCGGCGCAAACCTTGCACCCATCTTGTGTCATGATTAGCTCTATGTCCAAACAGACCAAAACGAGCATCCACGTGTGCCTCGTCACCTAGGAGTACCATCGAGTGCGTCCAAAATGGTTTTCGAGCCTATGGTACGTTCGACGCAAACCGTGCACCTATCTTGCGTCAATATTAGCACTATCTATAAATAGACTAAAACAAATAACCACTTGAGCCTTGTCACCTAGAAGTACCATCGTGTGCATCCCAAAATGATTAGCACTATCTTGCGTCAAGATTAGCACTATCTCCAAACAGACCAAAACGGGCATTCACTTGTGCCTCGTCACCTAGGAGTACCATCAGGTGCGTCCAAAACGATTTCTAACCCTATGGTACATTTGGCACAAACCGTGCACCTATCAAGATTAGCTCTATCTCCAAATAGACCAAAAGGACTATCCAATTGAGCCTCGTCACCTAGGAGTACCATCGGATGCGTCCAAAACGATTTCTGAGCCTATGGTTCGTTCAACGCAAACCATGCATCTATCTTGCGTCAAGATTAGCACTATCTCCAAACATACCAAAATGAGCATCCATTTGAGCCACGTCACCTAGGAGTACCATCGGGTGCGTCCAAAATGATATCTGTGCCTATGGTACATTTGGCGCAAACCGTGCACCTATCTTGGACTGACACTACCACTATCTCCAAATGGATTGAAATGAGATTCCACATGACCAATGTCATATAGGAGATCTATCGGGTGCGTCCAAAAGGATTTCTGACCCTATGTTACGTTCGGCGCAAACCGTGCATCTATCTTGCATCAAGATTATCACTATCTCCAAATAGACTTAAACAAGTAACCACTTGAGCCTCGTCACCTAGAAGTACCATCGGGTGCATCCCAAAATGATTTCTGATCTACGTTTCGCGCAAACCATGCACCTATCTTGCACTGACTCTAATAGTGTCTCCAAATGGATTGAAACAAGATTTCACACGACCAATGTCACCGAGGAGATCCATCGGGTGCGTCCAAAATGATTTCTGAGCCTGTGCTACGTTCGGCGCAAACCTTGCACCCATCTTGTGTCATGATTAGCTCTATGTCCAAACATACCAAAACGAGCATCCACGTCTGCCTCGTCACCTAGGAGTACCATTGAGTGCGTCCAAAATGATTTTTGAGCCTATGGTATGTTCGACGCAAACCGTGCACCTATCCTGCGTCAAGATTAGCACTATCTCTAAATAGACTGAAACAAGTAACCACTTGAGCCTCGTCACCTAGAAGTACCAACGGGTGCATCCCAAAATGATTTCTGATCTACGTTTGGCGCAAACCGTGCACCTATCTTGCATTGACTCCAAAGTGTCTCCAAATGGATTGAAACGAGATTCCAAATGGCCAATGTCACTGAGAAAATCCATCGGGTGCATCCAAAATGATTTCTGAGCCCATGGTACGTTCAGCGCAAACAGTGCACCTATCTTGCGTCAAGGTTAGCACTATCTCCAAACAGACCAAAACGAGCATTCACTTGTGCATCGTCACCTGGGAGTACCATCAGGTGCGTCCATAATGATTTCTAACCCTATGGTGCATTTGGCACAAACCATGCACCTATCATGATTAGCACTATCTCCAAACAGGCCAAAAGGACTATCCAATTGAGCCTCGTCACCTAGGAGTACCATCGGATGCGTCCAAAATGATTTCTGAGCCTATGGTACGTTCAACGCAAACCGTACACATGTCTTGCGTCAAGATTAGCACTATCTCCAAACATACCAAAATGAGCATCCACTTGAGCCACGTCACCTAGGAGTACCATCGGGTGCGTCGAAAACGATTTCTGTGCCTATGGTACGTTTGGCGCAAACCGTGCACCTATCTTGGACTGATACTACCACTGTCTCCAAATGGATTGAAATGAGATTCCACATGACCAATGTCACATAGGAGATCTATCGGGTGCGTCCAAGAGGATTTTTGACCCTATGTTACATTCGGCGCAAACCGTGCATCTATCTTGCGTCAAGATTAGCACTATCTCTAAATATACAGAAACAAGTAACCACTTGAGCCTCGTCACCTAGAAGTACCATCGGGTGCATCCCAAAATGATTTCTGATCTATGTTTGGCGTGAACCATGCACCTATCTTGCAATGACTCTAATACTGTCTCCAAATGGATTGAAACAAGATTCCACACGACCAATGTCACCGAGGAGATCCATCGGGTGCGTCCAAAATGATTTCTGAGCCTATGTTTCATTCGGCGCAAACCGTGCACCTATCTTGCGTCAAGATTAGCACTATCTCCAAACAGACCAAAACGACCATCCACATGTGCCTCGTCACCTAGGAGTACCATCGGGTGCGTCCAAAATGATTTTCGAGCCTATGGTACGTTCGACGCAAACCGTGCACCTATCTTGCGTCAAGATTAACACTATCTCTAAATAGACTGGAACAAGTAACCACTTGAGCCACGTCACCTAGAAGTACCATCGGGTGCATCCCAAAATGATTTCTGATCTACGTTTGGCGCAAACCGTGCATCTATCTTGCACTAAATCTAAAGTGTCTCCAGATAGATTGAAACGAGATTCCAAATGACCAATGTCACTAAGAAGATCCATCGGGTGCGTCCAAAATGATTTCTAAGCCTATGGTACGTTCGGCGCAAACAGTGCACCTATCTTGCGTCAAGATTGGCACTATCTCCAAACAGACCAAAACGAGCATTCAGTTGTGCCTCGTCACCTAGGAGTACCATCAGGTGCATCCAAAACGATTTCTAACCCTATGGTACATTTGGCACAAACCATGCACCTATCAAGATTAGCTCTATCTCCAAATAGACCAAAAGGACTATCCAATTGAGTCTCATCACCTAGGAGTACCATCGGATGCGTCCAAAACGATTTCTGAGCCTATGGTTTGTTCAACGCAAACCATGCACCTATCTTGCGTCAAGATTAGCACTATCTCCAAACATACCAAAATGAGCATCCATTTGAGCCACGTCACCTAGGAGTACCATCGGGTGCGTCCAAAATGATTTCTGTGCCTATGGTACGTTTGGCGCAAACCGTGCACCTATCTTGGACTGACACTACCACTGTCTCCAAATGGATTGAAATGAGATTCCACATGACCAATGTCACATAGGAGATCTATCGGGGTTCGTCCAAAAGGATTTCTGACCCTATGTTACGTTCGGCGCAAACCGTGCATCTATCTTGCGTCAAGATTAGCACTATCTCCAAATAGACTTAAACAAGTAACCACTTGAGTCTCGTCACCTAGAAGTACCATCGGGTGCATCCCAAAATGATTTCTGATCTACGTTTCGCGCAAACCGTGCACCTATCTTGCACTAACTCTAATAGTGTCTCCAAATGGATTGAAACAAGATTTCACACGACCAATGTCACCGAGGAGATCCATCGGGTGCGTCCAAAATGATTTCTGAGCCTGTGCTACGTTCGGCGCAAACCTTGCACCCATCTTGTGTCATGATTAGCTCTATGTCCAAACGGACCAAAACGAGCATCCACGTCTGCCTCGTCACCTAGGAGTACCATCGAGTGCGTCCAAAATGATTTTTGAGCCTATGGTATGTTCGACGCAAACCGTGCACCTATCCTGCGTCAAGATTAGCACTATCTCTAAATAGACTGAAACAAGTAACCACTTGAGCCTCGTCACCTAGAAGTACCATCGGGTGCATCCCAAAATGATTTCTGATCTACGTTTGGCGCAAACCATGCACCTATCTTGCATTGACTCTAAAGTGTCTCCAAATAGATTGAAACGAGATTCCAAATGACTAATGTCACTGAGAAAATCCATCGGGTGCATCCAAAATGATTTCTGAGCCCATGGTACGTTCGGCGCAAACAGTGCGCCTATCTTGCGTCAAGGTTAGCACTATCTCCAAACAGACCAAAACGAGCATTCACTTGTGCATCGTCACCTGGGAGTACCATCAGGTGCGTCCAAAATGATTTCTAACCCTATGGTGCATTTGGCACAAACCAAGCACCTATCATGATTAGCACTATCTCCAAACATGCCAAAAGGACTATCCAATTGAGCCTCATCACCTAGGAGTACCATTGGATGCGTTCAAAATGATTTCTGAGCCTATGGTACGTTCAACGCAAACCATACACATATCTTGCGTCAAGATTAGCACTGTCTCCAAACATACCAAAATGAGCATCCACTTGAGCCACGTCACCTAGGAGTACCATCGGGTGCGTCTAAAACGATTTTTGTGCCTATGGTACGTTTGGCGCAAACCGTGCACCTATCTTGGACTGATACTACCACTATCTCCAAATGGATTGAAATGAGATTCCACATGACCAATGTCACATAGGAGATCTATCGGGTGCGTCCAAAAGGATTTCTGACCCTATGTTACATTCGGCGCAAACCGTGCATCTATCTTGCGTCAAGATTAGCACTATCTCTAAATATATAGAAACAAGTAACCACTTGAGCCTCATCACCTAGAAGTACCATCGGGTGCATCCCAAAATGATTTCTGATCTATGTTTGGCGCAAACCGTGCACCTATCTTGCAATGACTCTAATACTGTCTCCAAATGGATTGAAACAAGATTCCACACGACCAATGTCACCGAGGAGATCCATCGGGTGCGTCCAAAATGATTTCTGAGCCTATGTTTCATTCGGCGCAAACTGTGCACCTATCTTGCGTCAAGATTAGCACTAGCTCCAAACAGACCAAAACGACCATCCACATGTGCCTCGTCACCTAGGAGTACCATCGGGTGCGTCCAAAACGATTTTCGAGCCTATGGTACGTTCGACGCAAACCGTGCACCTATCTTGCGTCAAGATTAACACTATCTCTAAATAGACTGGAACAAGTAACCACTTGAGCCACATCACCTAGAAGTACCATCGGGTGCTTCCCAAAATGATTTCTGATCTACGTTTGGCGCAAACCGTGCATCTATCTTGCACTAAATCTAAAGTGTCTCCAGATAGATTGAAACGAGATTCCAAATGACCAATGTCACTAAGAAGATCCATCGGGTGCGTCCAAAATGATTTCTAAGCCTATGGTACATTTGGCACAAACCATGCACCAATCAAGATTAGCACTATCTCCAAACAGACCAAAAGGATTAGCCAATTGAGCCTCATCACCTAGGAGTACCATCGGATGCGTCCAAAACGATTTCTAAGCCTATGGTACGTTCAACGCAAACCGTGCACCTATCTTGCATCAAGATTAGCACTATCTCCAAACATAATAAAATGAGCATTCACTTGAGCCACGTCACCTAGGAGTACCATCGGGTGTGTCTAAAATTATTTCTATGCCCATGGTATGTTTGGCGCAAACCGTGCACCTATCTTGGACTGACACTACCACTGTCTCCAAATGGATTGAAATGAGATTCCACATGACCAATGTCACATAGGAGATCTATCGGGTGCGTCCAAAAGGATTTCTGACCCTCTGTTATGTTCGGCGCAAACCGTGCATCTATCTTGCGTCAAGATTAGCACTATCTCCAAATAGACTGAAACAAGTAACCACTTGAGCCTCGTCACCTAGAAGTACCATCGGGTGCATCCCAAAATGATTTCTGATCTACGTTTTACCCAAACCGTGCACCTATCTTGCACTGACTCTAACAGTGTCTCCAAATGGATTGAAACAAGATTCCACACGACCAATGTCACCGAGGAGATCCATCGGTTGCGTCCAAAATGATTTCTGAGCCTATGCTATGTTCGGCGCAAACCTAGCACCCATCTTGTGTCATGATTAGCTCTATATCCAAACAGACCAAAACAAGCATCCACGTGTGCCTCGTCACCTAGGAGTACCATTGAGTTCGTCCAAAATGATTTTCTAGCCTATGGTACGATCGACGCAAACCGTGCACCTATCTTGCGTCAAGATTAGCACTATCTCTAAATAGACTGAAACAAGTAACCACTTGAGCCTCGTCACCTAGAAGTACCATCGGGTGCATCCAAAAATGATTTCTGATCTATGTTTGGCGCAAACCGTGCACCTATCTTGCACTAACTCTAAAGTGTCCCCAAATAGATTGAAACGAGATTCCATATGACCAATGTCACTGAGAAGATCCATCGGGTGCGTCCAAAATGAGTTCTGAGCCTATGGTACGTTCGGCGCAAGCAGTGCGCCTATCTTGCGTCAAGATTAGCACTATCTCCAAACAGACCAAAACGAGCATTCACTTGTGCCTCGTCACGTAGGAGTACCATCAGATGCGTCCAAAATGATTTCTAACCCTATGGTACATTTGGCACAAATCATGCACCTATCAAGATTAGCACTATCTCCAAACAGACCAAAAGGACTATCCAATTGAGCCTCGTCACCTTGGAGTACCATCAGATGCGTCCAAAATGATTTATGAGCCTATGGTATGTTCAACGCAAACCGTGCACCTATCTTGCGTCAAGATTAGCACTATCTCCAAACATACAAAAATGAGCATCCACTTGAGCCATGTCAACTAGGAGTACCATCGGGTGTGTCCAAAGCGATTTCTATGCCTATGGTACGTTTGACGCAAACCGTGCACCTATCTTGCACCGACACTACCACTGTCTCGAAATGGATTGAAATGAGATTCCACATGACCAATGTCACATAGGAGATCTATCAGGTGTGTCCAAAAGGATTTCTGACCCTATGTTACGTTCGGCGCAAACCATGCACCTATCTTGCACTGACTCTAATACTGTCTCCAAATAGATTGAAACAAGATTCCACACGACCAATGTCACCGAGCAGATCCATCGGGTGCGTCCAAAATGATTTCTGAGCCTGTGCTATGTTCGGCGCAAACCTTGCACCCATCTTGTGTCATGATTAGCTCTATGTCCAAACAGACCAAAACGAGCATCCACGTGTGCCTCGTCACCTAGGAGTACCATCGAGTGCGTCCAAAATGATTTTCGAGCCTATGGTACGTTCGACGCAAACCGTGCACCTATCTTGCGTCAATATTAGCACTATCTCCAAATAGACTGAAACAAATAACCACTTGAGCCTCGTCACCTAGAAGTACCATCGGGTGCATCCCAAAATGATTTTTAATCTATGTTTGGCGCAAACCGTGCACCTATCTTGTACTGACTCTAATAATGTCTCCAAATGGATTGAAACAAGATTCCACACGACCAATGTCACTGAGGAGATCCATCGGGTGCGTCCAAAATGATTTCTGAGCCTATGCTACGTTCGGCGCAAACCTTGCACCCATCTTGTGTCATGATTAGTTCTATGTCCAAACACACCAAAACGAGCATCCATGTGTGCCTCGTCACCTAGGAGTATGATCGAGTGCGTCCAAAATGATTTTCGAGTCTATGGTACGTTCGACGCAAACCGTGCACCTATCTTGCATCAATATTAGCACTATCTCTAAATAGACTGAAACAAATAACCACTTGAGCCTCATCACCTAGACGTACCATCGGGTGCATCCCAAAATGATTTCTGATCTACGTTTGGCGCAAACCGTGCATCTATCTTGCACTGAATCTAAAGTGTCTCCAGATAGATTGAAACGAGATTCCAAATGACCAAAGTCACTGAGAAGATCCATCAGGTGCGTCCAAAATGATTTCTGAGCCTATGGTACGTTCAGCGCAAACAGTGCACCTTGTCAAGATTAGCACTATCTCCAAACAGACCAAAACGAGCATTCACTTGTACCTTGTCACCTAGGAGTACCATCAGGTGCGTCCAAAACGATTTCTAACCCTATGGTACATTTGGCACAAACCATGCACCTATCAAGATTAGCTCTATCTCCAAACAGACCAAAAGGACAATCCAATTGAGCCTCGTCACCTAGGAGTACCATCGGATGCGTCCAAAACGATTTCTGAGCCTATGGTACGTTCAACGCAAACCATGCACCTATCTTGCGTCAAGATTAGCACTATCTCCAAACATACCAAAATGAGCATCCACTTGAGCCACGTCACCTAGGAGTACCATTGGGTGCGTCCAAAATGATTTCTGTGCCTATGGTATGTTTGGCGCAAACCGTGCACCTATCTTGGACTGACACTACCACTGTCTCCAAATGGATTGAAATGAGATTCCACATGACCAATGTCACATAGGAGATCTATCGGGTGCGTCCAAAAGGATTTCTGACCCTAGGTTACGTTCGGCGCAAACCGTGCATCTATGTTGCATCAAGATTAGCACTATCTCGAAATAGACTAAAACAAGTAACCACTTGAGCCTCGTCACCTAGAAATACCATCGGGTGCATCCCAAAATGATTTCTGATCTATGTTTAGCGCAAACCGTGCACCTATCTTGCACTGACTCTAATACTGTCTCCAAATGGATTGAAACAAGATTCCACACGACCAATGTCACCGAGGAGATCCATCGGGTGCGTCCAAAATGATTTTTGAGCCTGTGCTACGTTCGGCGCAAACCTTGCACCCATCTTGTGTCATGATTAGCTCTATGTCCAAACAGACCAAAACGAGCATCACGTGTGCCTCGTCACCTAGGAGTACCATCGAGTGCGTATAAAATGATTTTTGAGCCTATGGTACGTTCGACGCAAACCGTGCACCTATCTTGCGTCAATATTAGCACTATCTCTAAATAGAATGAAACAAATAACCACTTGAGCCTCGTCACCTAGAAGTACCATCGGGTGCATCCCAAAATGATTTTAATCTATGTTTGGCGCAAATCGTGCACCTATCTTGCACTGACTCTAACAGTGTCTCCAAATGGATTGAAAAGAGATTTCACATGACCAATGTCACCGAGGAGATCCATCGGGTGCGTCCAAAATGATTTCTGAGCCTATGTTTCGTTTGGCACAAACCGTGCACCTATCTTGTGTCAAGATTAGCTCTATGTCCAAACAGACCAAGACGACCATCCACGTGTGCCTCGTCACCAAGGAGTACCATCGAGTGCGTCCAAAATGATTTTTGAGCCTATGGTACGTTCGACGCAAACAGTGCACCTATCTTGCGTCAATATTAGCACTATCTCTAAATAGACTGAAACAAGTAACCACTTGAGCCTCGTCAACTAGACGTACCATCGGGTGCATCCCAACATGATTTCTGATCTACGTTTGGCGCAAACCAAGCACCTATCTTGCACTGAATCTAAAGTGTGTCCAGATATATTGAAACGAGATTCCAA
Source organism: Saccharum hybrid cultivar R570 (assembly GCA_038087645.1). Taxonomy (NCBI): domain Eukaryota; kingdom Viridiplantae; phylum Streptophyta; class Magnoliopsida; order Poales; family Poaceae; genus Saccharum; species Saccharum hybrid cultivar. The sequence goes on along the minus strand of JAQSUU010000859.1, from coordinate 216,027 downwards.
ATGACCAATGTCACTGAGAAGATCCATCGGGTGCGTCCAAAATGATTTCTGAGCCTATGGTACGTTCGGCGCAAACAGTGCACCTATCTTGCGTCAAGATTAGCACTATCTCCAAACAGACAAAGACGAGCATTCACTTGTGCCTCGTCACCTAGGAGTACCATCAGGTGCGTCCAAAATGATTTCTAACCCTTTGGTATATTTGGCACAAACCATGCACCTATGAAGATTAGCACTATCTCCAAACAGACCAAAGGGCCAATCCAATTGCGCCTCGTCACCTAGGAGTACCATCGGATGTGTCCAAAATGATTTCTAAGCCTATGGTACGTTCAACGCAAACCGTGCGCCTATCTTGCGTCAAGATTAGCACTATCTCCAAACATACCAAAATGAGCATCCACTTGAGCCACGTCACCTAGGAGTACCATCGGGTGCGTCCAAAATGATTTCTGTGCCTATGGTACGTTTGGCGCAAACCGTGCACCTATCTTGGACTGAAACTACCATTGTCTCCAAATGGATTGAAATGAGATTCCACATGACTAATGTCACATAGTAGATCTATCGGGTGCGTCCAAAAGGATTTCTGACCCTATGTTACGTTCGGCGCAAACCGTGCATCTATCTTGCGTCAAGATTAGCACTATCTCCAAATAGACTTAAACAAGTAACCACTTGAGCCTCGTCACCTAGAAGTACCATCGGGTGCATCCCAAAATGATTTCTGATCTACATTTCACGCAAACCGTGCACCTATCTTGCAATGACTCTAATAGTGTCTCCAAATGGATTGAAACAAGATTTCACACGACCAATGTCACCGAGGAGATCCATCGGGTGCGTCCAAAATGATTTCTGAGCCTGTGCTACGTTCGGCGCAAACCTTGCACCCATCTTGTGTCATGATTAGCTCTATGTCCAAACAGACCAAAACGAGCATCCACGTCTCCTCGTCACCTAGGAGTACCATTGAGTGTGTCCAAAATGAATTTTGAGCCTATGGTACGTTCGACGCAAACCGTGCACCTATCCTGCGTCAAGATTAGCACTATCTCTAAATAGACTGAAACAAGTAACCACTTGAGCCTCGTCACCTAGAAGTACCATCAGGTGCATCCCAAAATGATTTCTGATCTACGTTTGACGCAAACCGTGCACCTATCTTGCACTGACTCTAAAGTGTCTCCAAATAGATTGAAACGAGATTCCAAATGACCAATGTCACTGAGAAAATCCATCGGGTGCATCCAAAATGATTTCTGAGCCTATGGTACGTTCGGCGCAAACAGTGCACCTATCTTGCGTCAAGTTTAGCACTATCTCCAAACAGACCAAAATGAGCATTCACTTGTGCCTCGTCACCTAGGAGTACCATCAGGTGCGTCCAAAACGATTTCTAACCCTATGGTACATTTGGTACAAACCATGCACCTATCAAGATTAGCTCTATTTCCAAACAGACCAAAAGGACTATCCAATTGAGCCTCGTCACCTAGGAGTACCATCGGATGCGTCCAAAACGATTTCTGAGCCTATGGCACGTTCAACGCAAACCATGCACCAATCTTGCGTCAAGATTAGCACTATCTCCAAACATACCAAAATGAGCATCCACTCGAGCCACGTCACCTAGGAGTACCATCGGGTGCGTCCAAAATGATTTCTGTGCCTTTGGTACGTTTGGCGCAAACCGTGCACCTATCTTGGACTAACACTACCACTGTCTCGAAATGGATTGAAATGAGATTCCACATGACCAATGTCACATAGGAGATCTATCGGGTGCGTCCAAAAGGATTTCTGACCCTATGTTACGTTCGGCGCAAACCGTGCATCTATGTTGCGTCAAGATTAGCACTATCTCGAAATAGACTAAAACAAGTAACCACTTGAGCCTCGTCACCTAGAAATACCATCGAGTGCATCCCAAAATGATTTCTGATCTACGTTTGGCACAAACCATGCACCTATCTTGCACTGACTCTAATACTGTCTCCAAATGGATTGAAACAAGATCCACATGACCAATGTCACCGAGGAGATCCATCGGGTGCGTCCAAAATGATTTCTGAGCCTGTGCTACGTTCGGCGCAAACCTTGCACCTATCTTGCGTCATGATTAGCTCTATGTCCAAACAGACAAAACGAGCATGCACGTGTGCCTCGTCACCTAGGAGTACCATCGAGTACCATCGGGTGCATCCCAAAATGATTTCTGATCTACGTTTGGCGCAAACCGTGCACCTATCTTGCACTGACTCTAATACTGTCTCCAAATGGATTGAAACAAGATTCCACACGACCAATGTCACCGAGGAGATCCATCGGGTGCGTCCAAAATGATTTCTGAGCCTGTGCTACGTTCGGCGCAAACCTTGCAACCATCTTGTGTCATGATTAGCTCTATGTCCAAACAGACCAAAACGAGCATCCACGTGTGCCTCGTCACCTAGGAGTACCATCGAGTGTGTCCAAAATGATTTTTGAGCCTATGGCACGTTCGACGCAAACCGTGCACCTATCTTGCGTCAATATTAGCACTATCTCTAAATAGACTGAAACAAATAACCACTTGAGCCTCGTCACCTAGAAGTACCATCGGGTGCATCCCAAAATGATTTTTAATCTATGTTTGGTGCAAACCGTGCACCTATCTTGCACTGACTCTAACAGTGTCTCCAAATGGATTGAAACGAGATTTCACATGACCAATATCACCGAGGAGATCCATTGGGTGCGTCCAAAATGATTTATGAGCCTATGTTTCGTTCGGCACAAACCGTGCTCCTATCTTGTGTCAAGATTAGCTCTATGTCCAAACAGACCAAGACGACCATCCACGTCTGCCTCGTCACCAAGGAGTACCATCGAGTGCGTCCAAAATGATTTCTAAGCCTATGGTACGTTCAACGCAAACTGTGCGCCTATCTTGCGTCAAGATTAGCACTATCTCCAAACATACCAAAATGAGCATCCACTTGAGCCACGTCTCCTAGGAGTACCATCGGGTGCGTCCAAAATGATTTCTATGTGTATGGTACGTTTGGCGCAAACCGTGCACCTATCTTGGACTGAAACTACCATTGTCTCCAAATGGATTGAAATGAGATTCCACATGACCAATGTCACATAGTAGATCTATCGGGTGCGTCCAAAAGGATTTCTGACCCTATGTTACGTTCGGCGCAAAGCGTGCATCTATCTTGCGTCAAGATTAGCACTATCTCCAAATAGACTTAAACAAGTAACCACTTGAGCCTCGTCACCTAGAAGTACCATCGAGTGCATCCCAAAATGATTTCTGATCTACGTTTCGCGCAAACCGTGCACCTATCTTGCACTGACTCTAATAGTGTCTCCAAATGGATTGAAACAAGATTTCACACGACCAATGTCATCGAGGAGATCCATCGGGTGCGTCCAAAATGATTTCTGAGCCTGTGCTACGTTCGGCGCAAACCTTACACCCATCTTGTGTCATGATTAGCTCTATGTCCAAACAGACCAAAACGAGCATCCACGTCTGCCTCGTCACCTAGGAGTACCATCGAGTGCGTCCAAAATGATTTCTGAGCCTATGGTACGTTTGACGCAAACCGTGCACCTATCCTGCGTCAAGATTAGCACTATCTCTAAATAGACTGAAACAAGTAACCACTTGAGCCTCATCACCTAGAAGTACCTTCGGGTGCATCCCAAAATGATTTCTGATCTACGTTTGACGCAAACCGTGCACCTGTCTTGCACTGACTCTAAAGTGTCTCCAAATAGATTGAAACGAGATTCCAAATGGCCAATGTCACTGAGAAAATCCATCGGGTGCATCCAAAATGATTTCTGAGCCTATAGTAGGTTCGGCGCAAACAGTGCACCTATCTTGCGTCAAGGTTAGCACTATCTCCAAACAGACCAAAACGAGTATTCACTTGTGCCTCGTCACCTAGGAGTACCATCAGGTGCGTCCAAAATGATTTCTAACCCTATGGTGCATTTGGCACAAACCATGCACCTATCAAGATTAGCACTATCTCCAAACAGACCAAAAGGACTATCCAATTGAGCCTCGTCACCTAGGAGTACCATCGGATGCGTCTAAAATCATTTCTGAGCCTATGGTACGTTCAACGCAAACCATACACCTATCTTGCATCAATATTAGCACTATCTCCAAACATACCAAAATGAGCATCCACTTGAGCCACGTCACCTAAGAGTACCATCGGGTGCGTCCAAAACGATTTCTGTGCCTAGGGTACGTTTGGCGCAAACCGTGCACCTATCTTGGACTAACACTACCACTGTCTCCAAATGGATTGAAATGAGATTCCACATGACCAATGTCACATAGGAGATCTATCGGGTGCGTCCAAACGGATTTCTGACCCTATGTTACGTTTGACGCAAACCGTGCACCTATCTTGCGTCAAGATTAGCACTATCTCCAAATAGACAGAAACTAGTAACCACTTGAGCCTCGTCACCTAGAAGTACCATCGGGTGCATCCCAACATGATTTTTGATCTACGTTTGGCGCAAACCGTGCACCTATCTTGCACTGAATCTAAAGTGTCTCCAGATATATTGAAACAAGATTCCAAATGACCAATGTCACTGAGAAGATCCATCGGGTGCGTCCAAAATGATTTCTGAGCCTATGTTTCGTTTGGCGCAAACTGTGCAGCTATCTTGCGTCAAGATTTGCACTATCTCCAAACAGACCAAAACGACCATCCACGTGTGCCTCGTCACCTAGGAGTACCATCGGGTGCATCCAAAACGATTTTCAAGCCTCTAGTACGTTCGACGCAAACCGTGCACCTATCTTGCGTCAAGATTAGCACTATCTCTAAATAGACTGGAACAAGTAACCACTTGAGCCTCGTCACCTAGAAGTACCATCGGGTGCATCCCAAAATGATTTCTGATCTACGTTTCTCGCAAACCATGCATATATCTTGCACTGAATCTAAAGTGTCTCCAGATAGATTGAAACGAGATTCCAAATGACCAATGTCACTAAGAAGATCCATCGGGTGCGTCCAAAATGATTTCTAAGCCTATGGTACGTTCGGCGCAAACAGTGCACCTATGTTGCGTCAAGATTGGCACTATCTCCAAACAGACCAAAACGAGCATTCACTTGTGCCTCGTCACCTAGGAGTACCATCACGTGCGTCCAAAATGATTTCTAACCCTATGGTACATTTGGCACAAACCATGCACCTATCAAGATTAGCACTATCTCCAAACAGACCAAAAGGACTAGCCAATTGAGCCTCGTCACCTAAGAGTACCATCGGATGCGTCCAAAATGATTTCTAAGCCTATGGTACATTCAACGCAAACCGTGCACCTATCTTGCGTCAAGATTAGCACTATCTCCAAACATACCAAAATGAGCATCCACTTGAGCCATGTCACCTAGGAGTACCATCGGGTGTGTCCAAAATAATTTTTGTGCCCATGGTATGTTTGGCGCAAACCGTGCACCTATCTTGGACTGACACAACCACTGTCTCCAAATGGATTGAAATGAGATTCCACATGACCAATGTCACATAGGAGATCTATCGGGTGCGTCCAAAAGGATTTCTGACCCCATGTTACGTTCGGCGCAAACCGTGCATCTATCTTGCGTCAAGATTAGCACTATCTCCAAATAGACTAAAACAAGTAACCACTTGAGCCTCGTCACCTAGAAGTACCATCGGGTGTATCCCAAAATGATTTCTGATCTATGTTTGGTGCAAAACGTGCACCTATCTTGCACTGACTCTAATAGTGTCTCCAAATGGATTGAAACAAGATTCCACACGACCAATGTCACCGAGGAGATCCATCGGGTGCGTCCAAAATGATTTCTGAGCCTGTGCTACGTTGGGCGCAAACCTTGCACCCATGTTGTGTCATGATTAGCTCTATGTCCAAACAGACCAAAACGAGCATCCACGTCTGCCTCGTCATGTAGGAGTACCATCGAGTGCGTCCAAAACGATTTTCGAGCCTATGGTACGTTCGACGCAAACCGTGCACCTATCTTGCGTCAAAATTAGCACTATCTCTAAATAGACTGAAACAAGTAACCACTTGAGCCTCGTCACCTAGAAGTACCATCGGGTGCATCCCAAAATGATTTCTGATCTACGTTTCGCGCAAACCGTGCACCTATCTTGCACTGACTCTAATAGTGTCTCCAAATGGATTGAAACAAGATTCCACACGACCAATGTCACCGAGGAGATCCATCGGTTGCGTCCAAAATGATTTCTGAGCCTGTGCTACGTTCGGCGCAAACCTTGCACCCATCTTGTGTCATGATTAGCTCTATGTCCAAACAGAGCAAAACAAGCATCCACGTGTGCCTCGTCACCTATGAGTACCATTGAGTTCGTCCAAAATAATTTTCTAGCCCATGGTACGTTCGACACAAACTGTGCACCTATCTTGCGTCAAGATTAGCACTATCTCTAAATAGACTGAAACAAGAAACCACTTGAGCCTCGTCACCAACAAGTACCATCGGGTGCATCCCAAAATGATTTCTGATCTACATTTGGCGCAAACCGTGCACCTATCTTGCGTCAAGATGAGCACTATCTCCAAACAGACCAAAACGAGCATTCACTTGTGCCTCGTCACCTAGGGGTACCATCAGGTGCGTCCAAAACAATTTCTAACCCTATGGTACATTTGGCACAAACCATGCACCTATCAAGATTAGCTCTATCTCCAAACAGACCAAAAGGACTATCCAATTGAGCCTCGTCACCTAGGAGTATCATCGGATGCGTCCAAAACGATTTCTAAGCCTATGGTACGTTCAACGCAAACCATGCACCTATCTTGCGTCAAGATTAGCACTATCTCCAAACATACCAAAATGAGCATCCAGTTGAGTCACGTCACCTAGGAGTACCATCGGCTGCGTCCAAAATGATTTCTGTGCCTATGGTACGTTTGGCACAAACCGTGCACCTATCTTGGACTAACACTACCACTGTCTCCAAATGGATTGAAATGAGATTCCACATGACCAATGTCACATAGGAGATCTATCGGGTCCGTCCAAAAGGATTTCTGACCCTATGTTACGTTCGGCGCAAACCGTGCATCTATGTTGCGTCAAGATTAGCACTATCTCGAAATAGACTAAAACAAGTAACCACTTGAGCCTCGTCACCTAGAAATACCATCGGGTGCATCCCAAAATGATTTCTGATCTACGTTTGGCGCAAACCGTGCACCTATCTTGCACTGACTCTAATACTGTCTCCAAATGGATTGAAACAAGATTCCACACGACCAATGTCACCGAGGAGATCCATCGGGTGCGTCCAAAATGATTTCTAAGCCTGTGCTACGTTCGGCGCAAACCTTGCACCCATCTTGCGTCATGATTAGCTCTATGTCCAAACAAACCAAAACGAGCATGCACGTGTGCCTCGTCACCTAGGAGTACCATCGAGTACCATCGGGTGCATCCCAAAATGATTTCTGATCTACGTTTGGCGCAAACCGTGCACCTATCTTGCACTGACTCTAATACTGTCTCCAAATGGATTGAAACAAGATTCCACACGACCAATGTCACCGAGGAGATCCATCGGGTGTGTCCAAAATGATTTCTGAGCCTGTGCTACGTTCGGCGCGAACCTTGCACCCATCTTGTGTCATGATTAGCTCTATGTCCAAACAGACCAAAACGAGCATCCACGTGTGCCTCGTCACCTAGGAGTACCATCGAGTGCGTCCAAAATGATTTTTGAGCCTATGGTACGTTCGACGCAAACCGTGCACCTATCTTGCGTCAATATTAGCACTATCTCTAAATAGACTGAAACAAATAACCACTTGAGCCTCGTCACCTAGAAGTACTATCGGGTGCATCCCAAAATGATTTTTAATCAATGTTTGGCACAAACCATGCACCTATGTTGCACTGACTCTAACAGTGTCTCCAAATGGATTGAAACGAGATTTCATATGACCAATGTCACCGAGGAGATCCATCGGGTGCGTCCAAAATGATTTATGAGCCTATGTTTCGTTTGGCACAAACCGTGCACCTATCTTGTGTCAAGATTAGCTCTATGTCCAAACAGACCAAGACGACCATCCACATCTGCCTCGTCACCAAGGAGTACCATCGAGTGCGTCCAAAATGATTTTTGAGCCTATGGTACGTTCGACGCAAACAGTGCACCTATCTTGCGTCAATATTAGCACTATCTCTAAATAGACTGAAACAAGTAACCACTTGAGCCTCGTCAACTAGACGTACCATCGGGTGCATCCCAACATGATTTCTGATCTACGTTTGGCGCAAACCAAGCACCTATCTTGCACTGAATCTAAAGTGTCTCCAGATATATTGAAACGAGATTCCAAATGACCAATGTCACTGAGAAGATCCATCGGGTGCGTCCATAATGATTTCTGAGCCTATGGTACGTTCGGCGCAAATAGTGCACCTATCTTGCGTCAAGATTAACACTATCTCCAAACAGACAAATACGAGCATTCACTTGTGCCTCGTCACCTAGGAGTACCATCAGGTGCGTCCAAAACGATTTCTAACCCTATGGTACATTTGGCACAAACCATAAACCTATCAAGATTAGCTCTATCTCCAAACAGACCAAAGGGCCTATCCAATTGAGCCTCGTCACCTAGGAGTATCATCGGATGTGTCCAAAATGATTTCTAAGGCTATGGTACGTTCAACGCAAACCGTGCGCCTATCTTGTGTCAAGATTAGCACTATCTCCAAACATACCAAAATGAGCATCCACTTGAGCCACGTCACCTAGGAGTACCATCGGGTGCGTCCAAAATGATTTCTGTGCCTATGGTACGTTTGGTGCAAACCGTGCACCTATCTTGGATTGAAACTACCATTGTCTCCAAATGGATTGAAATGAGATTCCACATGACCAATGTCACATAGTAGATCTATCGGGTGCGTCCACATGGATTTCTGACCCTATGGTACGTTCGACGCAAACCGTGCACCTATCTTGCGTCAATATTAGCACTATCTCTAAATAGACTGAAACAAATAACCACTTGAGCCTCGTCACCTAGAAGTACCATCGGGTGCATCCCAAAATGATTTTAATCTATGTTTGGCGCAAATCGTGCACCTATGTTGCACTGACTCTAACAGTGTCTCCAAATGGATTGAAAAGAGATTTCACATGACCAATGTCACCGAGGAGATCCATCGGGTGCGTCCAAAATGATTTATGAGCCTATGTTTCGTTTGGCACAAACCGTGCACCTATCTTGTGTCAAGATTAGCTCTATGTCCAAACAGACCAAGACGACCATCCACGTCTGCCTCGTCACCAAGGAGTACCATCGAGTGCGTCCAAAATGATTTTTGAGCCTATGGTACGTTCGACGCAAACAGTGCACCTATCTTGCGTCAATATTAGCACTATCTCTAAATAGACTGAAACAAGTAACCACTTGAGCCTCGTCAACTAGACGTACCATCGGGTGCATCCCAACATGATTTCTGATCTACGTTTGGCGCAAACCAAGCACCTATCTTGCACTGAATCTAAAGTGTCTCCAGATATATTGAAACGAGATTCCAAATGACCAATGTCACTGAGAAGATCCATCGGGTGCGTCCATAATGATTTCTGAGCCTATGGTACGTTCGGCGCAAATAGTGCACCTATCTTGCGTCAAGATTAACACTATCTCCAAACAGACAAATACGAGCATTCACTTGTGCCTCGTCACCTAGGAGTACCATCAGGTGCGTCCAAAACGATTTCTAACCCTATGGTACATTTGGCACAAACCATAAACCTATCAAGATTAGCTCTATCTCCAAACAGACCAAAGGGCCTATCCAATTGAGCCTCGTCACCTAGGAGTATCATCGGATGTGTCCAAAATGATTTCTAAGGCTATGGTACGTTCAACGCAAACCGTGCGCCTATCTTGTGTCAAGATTAGCACTATCTCCAAACATACCAAAATGAGCATCCACTTGAGCCACGTCACCTAGGAGTACCATCGGGTGCGTCCAAAATGATTTCTGTGCCTATGGTACGTTTGGTGCAAACCGTGCACCTATCTTGGATTGAAACTACCATTGTCTCCAAATGGATTGAAATGAGATTCCACATGACCAATGTCACATAGTAGATCTATCGGGTGCGTCCACATGGATTTCTGACCCTATGGTACGTTCGACGCAAACCGTGCACCTATCTTGCGTCAATATTAGCACTATCTCTAAATAGAATGAAACAAATAACCACTTGAGCCTCGTCACCTAGAAGTACCATCGGGTGCATCCCAAAATGATTTTAATCTATGTTTGGCGCAAATCGTGCACCTATCTTGCACTGACTCTAACAGTGTCTCCAAATGGATTGAAAAGAGATTTCACATGACCAATGTCACCGAGGAGATCCATCGGGTGTGTCCAAAATGATTTCTGAGCCTATGTTTCGTTTGGCACAAACCGTGCACCTATCTTGTGCCAAGATTAGCTCTATGTCCAAACAGACCAAGACGACCATCCACGTTTGCCTCATCACCAAGGAGTACCATCGAGTGCGTCCAAAATGATTTTTTGAGCCTATGGTACGTTCGACGCAAACCGTGCACCTATCTTGCGTCAATATTAGCACTATCTCTAAATAGACTAAAACAAGTAATCACTTGAGCCACGCCAACTAGAAGTACCATCGGGTGCATCCCAACATGATTTCTGATCTATGTTTGGCGCAAACCGAGCACCTATCTTGCACTGAATCTAAAGTGTCTCCAGATATATTGAAACGAGATTCCAAATGACCAATGTCACTGAGAAGATCCATCGGGTGCGTCCAAAATGATTTCTGAGCCTATGGTACGTTCGGCGCAAACAGTGCACCTATCTTGCGTCAAGATTAGCACTATCTCCAAACAGACAAAGACGAGCATTCACTTGTGCCTCGTCACCTAGGAGTACCATCAGGTGCGTCCAAAATGATTTTTAACCCTATGGTACATTTGACACAAACCATGCACCTATCAAGATTAGCACTATCTCCAAATAGACCAAAGGGCCTATCCAATTGCGCCTCGTCACCTAGGAGTACCATCGAATGTGTCCAAAATAATTTCTAAGCCTATGGTACGTTCAATGCAAACTGTGCGCCTATCTTGCGTCAAGATTAGCACTATCTCCAAACATAATAAATGAGCATCCACTTGAGCCACGTCACCTAGGAGTACCATCGGGTGCGTCCAAAATGATTTCTGTGCGTATGGTACGTTTGGCGCAAACCATGCACCTATCTTGGACTGAAACTACCATTGTCTCCAAATGGATTGAAATGAGATTCCACATGACCAATGTCACATAGTAGATCTATCGGGTGCGTCCAAAAGGATTTCTGACCCCATGTTACGTTCGGCGCAAACCGTGCATCTATCTTGCGTCAAGATTAGCACTATCTCCAAATAGACTTAAACAAGTAACCACTTGAGCCTCATCACCTAGAAGTACCATCGGGTGCATCCCAAAATGATTTCTGATCTACATTTTGCGCAAACCGTGCACCTATCTTGCACTGACTCTAATAGTGTCTCCAAATGGATTGAAACAAGATTTCACACGACCAATGTCATCGAGGAGATCCATCGGGTGCGTCCAAAATGATTTCTGAGCCTGTGCTACGTTCGGCGCAAACCTTACACCCATCTTGTGTCATGATTAGCTCTATGTCCAAACAGACCAAAACGAGCATCCACGTCTGCCTCGTCACCTAGGAGTACCATCGAGTGCGTCCAAAATGATTTCTGAGCCTATGGTACGTTTGACGCAAACCGTGCACCTATCATGCGTCAAGATTAGCACTATCTCTAAATAGACTGAAACAAGTAACCACTTGAGCCTCGTCACCTAGAAGTACCTTCGGGTGCATCCCAAAATGATTTCTGATCTACGTTTGACGCAAACCGTGCACCTATCTTGCACTGACTCTAAAGTGTCTCCAAATAGATTGAAACGAGATTCCAAATGACCAATGTCACTGAGAAAATCCATTGGGTGCATCCAAAATGATTTCTGAGCCTATGGTACGTTCAGCGCAAACAGTGCACCTATCTTGCGTCAAGGTTAGCACTATCTCCAAACAGACCAAAACGAGTATTCACTTGTGCCTCGTCACCTAGGAGTACCATCAGGTGCGTCCAAAATGATTTCTAACCCTATGGTGCATTTGGCACAAACCGTGCACCTATCAAGATTAGTACTATCTCCAAACAGACCAAAAGGACTATCCAATTGAGCCTCGTCACCTAGGAGTACCATCGGATGCGTCCAAAATCATTTCTGAGCCTATGGTAAGTTCAACGCAAACCATACACCTATCTTGCATCAATATTAGCACTATCTCCAAACATACCAAAATGAGCATCCACTTGAGCCACGTCACCTAGGAGTACCATCGGGTGCGTCCAAAAAGATTTCTGTGCCTAGGGTACGTTTGGCGCAAACCGTGCACCTATCTTGGACTGACACTACTACTGTCTCCAAATGGATTGAAATGAGATTCCACATGACCAATGTCACATAGGAGATCTATCGGGTGCGTCCAAACAGATTTCTGACCCTATGTTACGTTCGACGCAAACCGTGCACCTATCTTGCGTCAAGATTAGCACTATCTCCAAATAGACAGAAACAAGTAACCACTTGAGCCTCGTCACCTAGAAGTACCATCGGGTGCATCCCAACATGATTTTTGATCTACGTTTGGCGCAAACCGTGCACCTATCTTGCACTGAATCTAAAGTGTCTCCAGATATATTGAAACAAGATTCCAAATGACCAATGTCACTGCGAAGATCCATCGGGTGCGTCCAAAATGATTTCTGAGCCTATGTTTCGTTCGGCGCAAACTGTGCACCTATCTTGCGTCAAGATTAGCACTATCTCCAAACAGACCAAAACGACCATCCACGTGTGCCTCGTCACCTAGGAGTACCATCGGGTGTGTCCAAAATGATTTTCGAGCCTATGGTACGTTCGACGCAAACCGTGCACCTATCTTGCGTCAAGATTAGCACTATCTCTAAATAGACTGGAACAAGTAACCACTTGAGCCTCGTCACCTAGAAGTACCATTGGGTGCATCCCAAAATGATTTCTGATCTACGTTTCTCGCAAACCATGCATATATCTTGTACTGAATCTAAAGTGTCTCCAGATAGATTGAAACGAGATTCCAAATGACCAATGTCACTAAGAAGATCCATCGGGTGCGTCCAAAATGATTTCTAAGCCTATGGTACGTTCGGCGCAAACAGTGCACCTATGTTGCATCAAGATTGGCACTATCTCCAAACAGACCAAAACGAGCATTCACTTGTGCCTCATCACCTAGGAGTACCATCAGGTGCGTCCAAAACGATTTCTAACCCTATGGTACATTTGGCACAAACCATGCACCTATCAAGATTAGCACTATCTCCAAACAGACCAAAAGGACTAGCCAATTGAGCCTCGTCACCTAAGAGTACCATCGGATGCGTCCAAAACGATTTCTAAGCCTATGGTACGTTCAACGCAAACCGTGCACCTATCTTGCATCAAGATTAGCACTATCTCCAAACATACCAAAATGAGCATCCACTTGAGCCACGTCACCTAGGAGTACCATCGGGTGTGTCCAAAATAATTTATGTGCCCATGGTATGTTTGGCGCAAACCGTGCACCTATCTTAGACTGACACTACCACTGTCTCCAAATGGATTGAAATGAGATTCCACATGACCAATGTCACATAGGAGATCTATCGGGTGCGTCCAAATGGATTTCTGACCCTATGTTACGTTCGGTGCAAACCGTGCATCTATCTTGCGTCAAGATTAGCACTATCTTCAAATAGACTAAAACAAGTAACCACTTGAGCCTCGTCACCTAGAAGTACCATCGGGTGTATCCCAAAATGATTTCTGATCTACGTTTGGTGCAAAACGTGCACCTATCTTGCACTGACTCTAACAGTGTCTCCAAATGGATTGAAACAAGATTCCACACGACCAATGTCACCGAGGAGATCCATCGGGTGCGTCCAAAATGATTTCTGAGCCTGTGCTACGTTCGGCGCAAACCTTGCACCATGTTCTGTCATGATTAGCTCTATGTTCAAACAGACCAAAACAAGCATCCACGTGTGCCTCGTCACCTATGAGTACCATTGAGTTCATCCAAAATGATTTTCTAGCCTATGGTACGTTCGACGCAAACCGTGCACCTATCTTGCGTCAAGATTAGCACTATCTCTAAATAGACTGAAACAAGTAACCACTTGAGCCTCGTCACCTACAAGTACCATCGGGTGCATCCCAAATGATTTTTAATCTATGTTTGGCGCAAACCGTGCACCTATTTTGCACTGACTCTAATAGTGTCTCCAAATAGATTGAAACGAGATTCCAAATGACCAATGTCACCGAGGAGATCCATCGGGTGCGTCCAAAATGATTTATGAGCCAATGTTTCGTTCGGCGCAAACCGTGCAACTATCTTGTGTCAAGATTAGTTCTATGTCCAAACAGACCAAAACGAGCATCCACGTGTGCCTCGTCACCTAGGAGTACCATCGGGTGCGTCCAAAATGATTTTCGAGCCTATGGTACGTTCGACGCAAACCGTGCACCTATCTTGCGTCAAGATTAGCGCTATCTCTAAATAGACTGAAACAAGTAACCACTTGAGCCTCGTCACCTTGAAGTACCATCGGGTGCATTCCAAAATGATTTCTGATCTACGTTTGGCGCAAACCGTGCACCTATCTTGCACTGACTCTAAAGTGTCTCCAAATAGATTGAAACGCGATTCCAAATGACCAATGTCACTGAAAAGATCCATCGGGTGCGTCCAAAATGATTTATGAGCCTATGGTACGTTCGGCGCAAACAGTGCACCAATCTTGCGTCAAGATTAGCACTATCTCCAAACAGACCAAAACTAGCATTCACTTGTGCCTCGTCACCTAGGAGTACCATCAGGTGCATCAAAAATGATTTCTAACCCTATGGTACATTTGGCACAAACCATGCACCTATCAAGATTAGCAGTATCTCCAAATAGACCAAAAAGACTATCCAATTGAGCCTCGTCACCTAGGAGTACCATCGGATGCGTCCAAAATGATTTCTGAGCCTATGGTACGTTCAACGCAAATCGTACACCTATCTTGCGTCAAGATTAGCACTATCTCCAAACATACCAAAATAAGCATCCACTTGAGCCACGTCACCTAGGAGTACCATCGGGTGTGTCCAAAACGATTTCTGTGCCTATGGTACGTTTGGCGCAAACCGTGCACCTATCTTGCACTGACACTACCACTGTCTCCAAATGGATTGAAATGAGATTCCAGATGACCAATGTCACATAGGAGATCTATCGGGTGCATCCAAAAGGATTTTTGACCCTATGTTATGTTCGGCGCAAACCGTGCATTAAGATTAGCACTATCTCCAAATAGACCGAAACAAGTAACCACTTGAGCCTCGTCACCTAGAAGTACCATCGGGTGCATCCCAAAATGATTTCTGATCTATGTTTGGTGCAAACCGTGTGCCTATCTTGCACTGACTCTAACAGTGTCTCCAAATGGATTAAAACAAGATTCCACACGACCAATGTCACTGAGGAGATCCATCGGGTGCGTCCAAAATGATTTTTGTGCCTATGCTACGTTCAGCGCAAACCTTGCACCCATCTTGTGTCATGATTAGCTCTATGTCCAAACATACCAAAACGAGCATCCACGTGTGCCTCGTCACCTAGGAGTACCATCGAGTGTGTCCAAAATGATTTTCTAGCCTATGGTACGTTCGACGCAAACCGTGCACCTATCTTGCATCAAGATTAGCACTATCTCTAAATAGACTGGAACAAGTAACCACTTGAGCCTCGTCACCTAGAAGTACCATCGGGTGCTTCCCAAAATGATTTCTGATCTACGTTTGGCGCAAACCGTGCACCTATCTTGCACTAAATCTAAAGTGTCTCCAAATAGATTGAAACGAGATTCTAAATGACCAATGTCAATGAGAAGATCCATCGGAAGTGTCCAAAAAGATTTCTGAGCGTATGGTACGTTCGGCACAAACAGAGCACCTATCTTGCGTCAAGATTAGCACTATCTCCAAACAGACCAAAACGAGCATTCACTTGTGCCTCGTCACCAAGGAGTACCATCAGGTGCATCCAAAATGATTTCTAACCCTATGGTACATTTGGCACAAACCATGCACCTAAGAAGATTAGCACTCTCTCCAAACAAGCCAAAAAGACTATCCAATTGAGCCTCGTCACCTAGGAGTACCATCGGATGCGTCCAAAATGATTTCTGAGCCTACGGTACGTTCAACGCAAACCGTGCACCTATCTTGAATCAAGATTAGCACTATCTCCAAACATACCAAAATGACCATCCACTTGAGCCACGTCACCTAGGAGTACCATCGGTTGTGTCCAAAACGATTTATGTGCCTATGGTGCGTTTGGCGCAAACCGTGCACCTATCTTGCACTGACACTACCACTATTTCCAAATGGATTGAAATGAGATTCCACTTGACCAATGTCACATAGGAGATATATCAGGTGCGTCCAAAATGATTTTTGAGCCGATGGTACGTTCGACGCAAACCGTGGATCTATCTTGCGTCAAGATTAGCACTATCTCCAAATAGACTGAAACAAGTAGCCACTTGAGCCTCTTCACCTAGAAGTACCATCGGGTGCATCCCAAAATGATTTCTAATCTACGTTTGGCGCAAACCGTGCACCTATATTGCACTAAATCTAAAGTGTCTCCAAATGGATTGAAACGCGATTCCAAATGACCAATGTCACTGAGAAGATCCATCGGGTGTGTCCAAAATGGTTTCTGAGCCTATGGTACGTTCGGCGCAAACAGTGCACCTATCTTGCATCAAGATTAGCACTATTTCCAAACAGACCAAAACGAGCGTTCACTTGTGCCTCGTCACCTAGGAGTACTATCAGGTGTGTCCAAAATGATTTATAACCCAATGGTACATTTGGCACAAACCATGCACCTATCAAGATTAGCACAATCTCCAAATAGACCAATTGAGCATCGAAAACGATTTTTGAGCCTATGGTACGTTCAACGCAAACTGTGCACCTATCTTGCGTCAAGATTAGCTCTAACTCCAAACATACCAAAATGAGCATCCACTTGAGCCATATCACCTAGGAGTACCATCGGGTGTGTCCAAAACTATTTCTGTGCCTGTGGTACGTTTGGCGCAAACCGTGCACCTATCTTGCACTGACACTACCAGTGTCTCCAAATGGATTGAAATGAGATTCCACATGACCAATGTCACATAGGAGATCTATCTGGTGCACCCAAAAGGATTTCTGACCCTATGTTACGTTCGGCGCAAACCGTGCATCTATCTTGCATCAAGATTAGCACTATCTCCAAATAAACTAAAACAAGTAGCCACTTGAGCCTTGTCACCTAGAAGTACCATCGGGTGCATCCCAAAATGTTTTCTGATCTACGTTTGGCACAAACCGTGCACCTATCTTGCACTGACTCTAACATTGTCTCCAAATGGATTGAAACAAGATTCCACACGACCAATATCACTGAGGAGATCCATCGGGTGCGTCCAAAACGATTTCTGTGCCTATGCTACGTTCGGCGCAAACCTTGCACCCAACTTGTGTCATGATTAGCTCTATGTCCAAACAGACCAAAACGAGCATCCACGTGTGCCTCGTCACCTAGGAGTACCATCGAGTGCGTCGAAAATGATTTTCGAGCCGATGGTACGTTCGACGCAAACCGTGCACCTATCTTACGTCAAGACTAGCACTATCTCTAAATAGACTGAAACAAGTAACCACTTGAGCCTCGTCACCTAGAAGTACCATCAGGTGCATCCCAAAATGATTTCTGATCTACGTTTGGCGCAAACCGTGCACCTATCTTGCACTGACTCTAAAGTGTCTCCAAATAGATTGAAACGCGATTCCAAATGACCAATGTCACTGAGAAGATCCATCGGGTGCGTCCAAAATGGTTTCTGAGCCTTGGTACGTTCGGCGCAAACCGTGCACCTATCTTGCGTCAAGAATAGCACTATCTCCAAACAGACCAAAACGAGCATTCATTTGTGCCTCGTGACCTAGGAGTACCATCAGGTGCGTAAAAAACGATTTCTAACCCTATGGAACATTTGGCACAAACCATGCACCTATCAAGACTAGCACTATCTCCAAACATACCAAAAGGACTATCCAATTGAAACTCATCACCTAGGAGTACCATCGGATGCGTTGAAAATGATTTTTGAGCCTATGGTACGTTCAACGCAAACCGTGCACCTATCTTGCGTCAAGATTAGCACCATCTCCAAACATACCAAAATGAGTATCCACTTGAGCCACGTCACCTAGGAGTACCATCGGGTGCGTCCAAAACGATTTCTGTGCCTATGGTACGTTTGGCACAAACTGTGCACCTATCTTGCACTGACACTACCACTGTCTCCAAATGGATTGAAATGAGATTCTACATGACCAATGTCACATAGGATATCTAGCGGGTGCATCCAAAAGGACTTTTGACCCTATGTTACGTTTGGCGCAAACCGTGCATCTATCTTGCATCAAGATTACCACTATCTCCGAATAGACTGAAACAAGTAACCACTTGAGCCCCGTCACCTAGAAGTACCATCGGGTGCATCCCAAAATGATTTCTGATCTACGTTTGGCACAAACCATGCACCTATCTTGCACTGACTCTAACAGTGTCTCCAAATGGATTGAAACAAGATTCCACACGACCAATGTCACTGAGGAGATCCATCGGGTGCGTCCACAATGATTTCTATGCCTATGCTACGTTCGGCGCAAACCTTGCACCCATCTTGTGTCATGATTAGCTCTATGTCCAAACAGACCAAAACGAGCATCCACATGTGCCTCATCACCTAGGAGTAACATCGGGTGCGTCCAAAATGATTTTTGAGCCAATGGTACGTTTGACGCAAACCGTGCACCCATCTTGCGTCAAGATTAGCACTATCTCTAAATAGACTGAAACAAGTAACCACTTGAGACTCGTCACCTAGAAGTACCATCGGGTGCATCCCAAAATGTTTTCTGATCTACATTTGGTGCAAAACAGTGCACCTATCTTGCACTGACTCTAAAGTGTCTCCAAATTGATTGAAACGAGATTCCAAATGACCAATGTCACTGAGAAGATCCATCGAGTGTGTCCAAAATGATTTCTGAGCCTATGGTACGTTCGGCGCAAACCGTGCACCTATCTTACGTCAAGATTAGTACTGTCTCCAAACGGACCGAAACGAGCATCCACTTGAACCTCGTCAGCTAGGGGTACGATCGGGCGCGTCCAAAATGATTTCTAAGCCTATGATACATTTGGCGCAAGCCATGCACCTATCAAGATTTGCACTATCTCCAAACAGACCAAAATGAGCATCTAATTGAGCCTCGTCACCTAGGAGTACCATCGGATGCGTCCAAAACGATTTCTGAGACTATGGTACGTTCAACACAAACCATGCACCTATCTTACGTCTAGATTCGCACTATCTCCAAACATACCAAAACGAGCATCCACTTGGGCCACGTCACCTAGGAGTACCATCGGGTGCCTCCAAAATGATTTCTGTGCCTATGGTGCGTTTGGCGCAAACCGTGCACCTATCTTGCACTAACACTACCACTATCTCCAAATGGATTGAAAAGAGATTCCACATGACCAATGTCACATAGGAGATATATCAGGTGCGTCCAAAATGATTTTCGAGCCGATGGTACGTTCGACGCAAACCGTGGATCTATCTTGCGTCAAGATTAGCACTATCTCCAAATAGACTGAAACAAGTAGCCACTTGAGCCTCTTCACCTAGAAGTACCATCGGGTGCATCCCAAAATGATTTCTAATCTACGTTTGGCGCAAACCGTGCACCTATATTGCACTAAATCTAAAGTGTCTCCAAATGGATTGAAACGCGATTCCAAATGACCAATGTCACTGAGAAGATCCATCGAGTGTGTCCAAAATGGTTTCTGAGCCTATGGTACGTTCAGCGCAAACAGTGCACCTATCTTGCATCAAGATTAGCACTATTTCCAAACAGACCAAAACGAGCATTCACTTGTGCCTCGTCACCTAGGAGTACTATCAGGTGTGTCCAAAATGATTTCTAACCCAATGGTACATTTGGCACAAACCATGCACCTATCAAGATTAGCACAATCTCCAAATAGACCAATTGAGCATCGAAAACGATTTTTGAGCCTATGGTACGTTCAACGCAAACCGTGCACCTATCTTGCGTCAAGATTAGCACTAACTCCAAACATACCAAAATGAGCATCCACTTGAGCCATATCACCTAGGAGTACCATCGGGTGTGTCCAAAACTATTTCTGTGCCTGTGGTACGTTTGGCGCAAACCGTGCACCTATCTTGCACTGACACTACCAGTGTCTCCAAATGGATTGAAATGAGATTCCACATGACCAATGTCACATAGGAGATCTATCTGGTGCACCCAAAAGGATTTCTGACCCTATGTTACGTTCGGCACAAACCGTGCATCTATCTTGCATCAAGATTAGCACTATCTCCAAATAGACTGAAACAAGTAGCCACTTGAGCCTCGTCACCTAGAAGTACCATCGGGTGCATCCCAAAATGTTTTCTGATCTACGTTTGGCACAAACCGTGCACCTATCTTGCACTGACTCTAACATTGTCTCCAAATGGATTGAAACAAGATTCCACACGACCAATATCACTGAGGAGATCCATCGGGTGCGTCCAAAACGATTTCTGTGCCTATGCGACGTTCGGCGCAAACCTTGCACCCAACTTGTGTCAAGATTAGCTCTATGTCCAAACAGACCAAAACGAGCATCCACGTGTGCCTCGTCACCTAGGAGTACCATCGAGTGCGTCGAAAATGATTTTCGAGCCGATGGTACGTTCGACGCAAACCGTGCACCTATCTTACGTCAAGACTAGCACTATCTCTAAATAGACTGAAACAAGTAACCACTTGAGCCTCGTCACCTAGAAGTACCATCAGGTGCATCCCAAAATGATTTCTGATCTACGTTTGGCGCAAACCGTGCACCTATCTTGCACTAACTCTAAAGTGTCTCCAAATAGATTGAAACGCGATTCCAAATGACCAATGTCACTTAGGAGTACCATCAGGTGCGTCCAAAATGGTTTCTGAGCCTTGGTACGTTCAGCGCAAACCGTGCACCTATCTTGCGTCAAGAATAGCACTATCTCCAAACAGACCAAAACGAGCATTCATTTGTGCCTCGTGACCTAGGAGTACCATCAGGTGCGTAAAAAATGATTTCTAACCCTATGGAACATTTGGCACAAACCATGCACCTATCAAGACTAGCACTATCTCCAAACAGACCAAAAGGACTATCCAATTGAACCTCATCACCTAGGAGTACCATCGGATGCGTTGAAAACGATTTTTGAGCCTATGGTACGTTCAACGCAAACCGTGCACCTATCTTGCGTCAAGATTAGCACTATCTCCAAACATACCAAAATGAGTATCCACTTGAGCCACGTCACCTAGGAGTACCATCGGGTGCGTCCAAAACGATTTCTGTGCCTATGGTACGTTTGGCACAAACTGTGCACCTATCTTGCACTGACACTACCACTGTCTCCAAATGGATTGAAATGAGATTCTACATGACCAATGTCACATAGGATATCTAGCGGGTGCATCCAAAAGGATTTTTGACCCTATGTTACGTTTGGCGCAAACCGTGCATCTATCTTGCATCAAGATTACCACTATCTCCGAATAGACTGAAACAAGTAACCACTTGAGCCCGGTCACCTAGAAGTACCATCGGGTGCATCCCAAAATGATTTCTGATCTACGTTTGGCACAAACCATGCACCTATCTTGCACTGACTCTAACAGTGTCTCCAAATGGATTGAAACAAGATTCCACACGACCAATGTCACTGAGGAGATCCATCGGGTGCGTCCACAATGATTTCTATGCCTATGCAACGTTCGGCGCAAACCTTGCACCCATCTTGTGTCATGATTAGCTCTATGTCCAAACAGACCAAAACAAGCATCCACATGTGCCTCATCACCTAGGAGTAACATCGGGTGCGTCCAAAATGATTTTTGAGCCAATGGTACGTTTGACGCAAACCGTGCACCCATCTTGCGTCAAGATTAGCACTATCTCTAAATAGACTGAAACAAGTAACCACTTGAGACTCGTCACCTAGAAGTACCATCGGGTGCATCCCAAAATGTTTTCTGATCTACATTTGGCGCAAAACCGTGCACCTATCTTGCACTGACTCTAAAGTGTCTCCAAATTGATTGAAACGAGATTCCAAATGACCAATGTCACTGAGAAGATCCATCGAGTGTGTCCAAAATGATTTCTGAGCCTATGGTACATTCGGCGCAAACCGTGCACCTATCTTACGTCAAGATTAGTACTATCTCCAAACGGACCGAAACGAGCATCCACTTGAACCTCGTCAGCTAGGGGTACGATCGGGCGCGTCCAAAATGATTTCTAAGCCTATGATACATTTGGCGCAAGCCATGCACCTATCAAGATTTGCACTATCTCCAAACAGACCAAAATGAGCATCTAATTGAGCCTCGTCACCTAGGAGTACCATCGGATGCGTCCAAAACGATTTCTGAGACTATGGTACGTTCAACACAAACCATGCACCTATCTTGCGTCTAGATTCGCACTATCTCCAAACATACCAAAACGAGCATCCACTTGGGCCACGTCACCTAGGAGTACCATCGGGTGCCTCCAAAACGATTTCTGTGCCTATGGTACGTTTGGCGCAAAACGTGCACCTATCTTGCACTGACTCTAAAGGGTCTCCAAATGGATTGAAACGAGATTCCAAATGACCATTGTCACTAAGAAGATCCATCGGGTGCGTCCAAAATGATTTCTAAGCCTATGGTACGTTCGGCGCAAACCATGCACCTATCTTGTGTCAAGATTTGCACTATCTCCAAATAGACCAAAACAAGCATTCACTTGAGCCTCGTGACCTAGGAGTACCATCGGGTCCGTCCAAAATGATTTCTAAGCCTATGTTACATTTGGCACAAACCATGCTCCTATCAAGATTAGCACTATCTCCAAACATACCAAAATGAGTATCCAATTGAGCCTCGCAACCAAGGAGTACCATTGGATGCGTCCAAAATGATTTCTAAGCCTATGGTACGTTCAACGCAAACTGTGTACCTATCTCGCATCAAGATTAGCACTATCTCCAAACATACCAAAACGAGCATCCACTTGAGCCCGTCACCTAGGAGTACCATCAGGTGCATCCAAAATGATTTCTGTGCATATGCTACGTTGGGCGCAAACCTTGCACCCATCTTGTGTCATGATTAGCTCTATGTCCAAACAGACCAAAACGAGCATCCATGTGTGCCTCGTCACCTGGGAGTACCATTGAGTGCGTCCAAAATGATTTTCGAGCTGATGGTATGTTCGACGCAAACCGTGCACCTATCTTGCGTCAAGATTAGCACTATCTCTAAATAGACTGAAACAAGTAACCACATGTGCCTCGTCACATAGAAGTACCATCGGGTGCATCCCAAAATGATTTTTAATCTATGTTTGGCGCAAACCGTGCACCTATCTTGCACTAACTCCAACATTGTCTCCAAATGGATTGAAATGAGATTCCACATGACCAATGTCACCGAGGATATCCATCGGGTGCGTCCAAAATGATTTCTGAGCCTATGTTTCGTTCGACGCAAACCATGCACCTATCTTGTGTCAAGATTAGCTCTATGTCCAAACAGGCCAAAACGAGCATCCACGTGTGCCTCGTCACCTAGGAGTACCATCAGGTGCGTCCAAAATGATTTTTGAGCCTATGGTACATTCCACGCAAACCGTGCACCTATCTTGCGTCAAGATTAGCACTATCTCTAAATAGACTGAAACAAGTAACCACTTGTGCCTCGTCACATAGAAGTACCATCGGGTGCATCTTAAAATGATTTTTAATCTATGTTTGGCGCAAACCGTGCACCTATCTTGCACTAACTCTAACAGTTTCTCCAAATGGATTGAAATGAGATTCCACATGACCAATGTCACCGAAGATATCCATCGGGTGCGTCCAAAATGATTTCTGAGCCTATGTTTCGTTCGGCGCAAACCATGCACCTATCTTGTGTCAAGATTAGCTCTATGTCCAAACTGGCCAAAACGAGCATCCACGTGTGCCTCGTCACCTAGGAGTACCATCGGGTGCGTCCAAAATGATTTTCGAGCCTATGGTACGTTCGACGCAAACCGTGCACCTATCTTGCGTCAAGATTAGCACTATCTCTAAAATAGACAGAAGCAAGTAACCACTTGAGCCTCGTCACCTAGAAGTACCATCGGGTGCATCCCAAAATGATTTCTGATCTACGTTTGGCGTAAACCGTGCACCTATCTTGCACTGAATCTAAAGTGTCTCCAAATAGATTGAAACGCGATTCCAAATGACCAATGTCACTGAGAAGATCCATCGGGTGCGTCCAAAATGGTTTCTGAGCCTATGGTACGTTCGGCACAAACCATGCACCTATCTTGCGTCAAGATTAGCACTATCTCCAAACAGACCAAAACGGGCATTCACTTATGCCTCGTCACCTAGGAGTACCATCAGGTGCGTCCAAAATGATTTCTAACCTATGGTACATTTGGCACAAAACCATGCAGCTATCAAGATTAGCACTATCTCCAAACAGACCAAAATGACTATCCAATTGAGCCTCATCACCTAGGAGATACACCAGGTGCATCCAAAACGATTTCTGAGCCTACGGTACGTTCGGCGCAAATCATGCAGCTGTCTTGCGTCAAGGTTAGCACTGTCTCCAAATAGACCAAAACAAGCATCCACTTGTGCCTCGTCACCTAGGAGTACCATCGGGTGCGTCCAAAACGATTTCTAAGCGATGTTTTGCACAAACCGTGCACCTACCTTGGACCGACACTAACACTGTCTCCAAATGGATTAAAATAAGATTCCAAATGACCAATGTCACTAAGAAGATCCATCGGGTGCGTCCAAAATTATTTCTAAGCCTATGGTACGTTCGGCGCAAATCGTGCTCCGATCTTGCGTCAAGATTTCCATTGTCTCCAAACAGACCAAAACAAGCATCCACTTGAGCCTCGTCACCTAGGAGTACCATTAGGTGTGTCCAAAATGATTTTTGAGCCTATGGTACGTTCGACGAATACTGTGCACCTATCTTACGTCAAGAATAGCACTATCTCTAAACGGACCGAAATGAGCATCCACTAGAGCCTCATTAGCTAGGGGTACGATCGGGTGCGTCCAATACGATTTCTAAGCCTGTGGTACGTTTGGCGCAAACCATGCACCTATCAAGATTAACACTATCTCCAAACATACCAAAACGAGCATCCAATTGAGCCTCGTCACCTAGGAGTACCATCGGATGCGTCCAAAATGATTTCTGAGCCTATGGTACGTTCAACATAAACCATGCACCTATCTTGCGTCAAGATTAGAACTATCTCCAGACATACCAAAACAAGCATCCAGTTCGGCCACGCCACCTAGGAGTATCATCGGGTGCGTCCAAAATGATTTCTGAGCTTATGCTACATTCGACGCAAACCGTGCACCTATCTTGCGTCAAGGTTAGGACTATGTCTAAACAGACCAAAGCGAGCATCCACTTGAGCCTCGTCACCTAGGAGTACCATCGAGCGCATCCAAAATGTTTTCCGAGCCTATGGTACGTTCGACGCAAACCGTGCACCAATCTCGCATCAAGGTTAGCACTATCCCCAAACAGACAAAAACGAGCATCCATTTGAGCCTCATCACCTATGAGTACCATCGGGTGCATCCAACACGATTTATGAGCGATGTTTGGGGCAAACCGTGCACCTATCTTGCACAGACAGTACCACTGTCTCCAAATGGATTGAAACGAGATTCCACATGACCAATGTCACAAAGGAGATACATCGGGTGTGTCCAAAATGATTTCTAAGCCTATGGTACGTTCGACGCAAACCATGCTCCAATCTCACATCAAGATTAGCACTATCTCCAAACAGACCAAAACGAGCATCCACTTGAGCCTCATCACCTAGGAGTACCATTAGGTGTGTCCAAAACGATTTTCGAGCCTATGGTACGTTCGACGCATATTGTGCACCTATCTTATGTCAAGAATAGCGCTATCTCCAAACGAACCGAAATGAACATCCACTTGAGCCTCGTCAGCTAGGGGTACGATCGGGTGCATCCAATACGATTTCTAAGCCTTTGGTACATTTGGCGCAAACCATGCACCTATCAAGATTAGCACTCTCTCCAAACAGACCAAAACGAGGATCCAATTGAGCCTCATCACCTAGGAGTACCATCGGATGCGTCCAAAATGATTTCTGAGCCTATGGTACGTTCAATGCAAACCGTGCACCTATCTTGCGTCAAGATTAGCACTATCTCCAAGCATACTAAAACGAGCATCCAGTTCGGCCACGTCACCTAGGAGTATCATCGGGTGCATCCAAAACAATTTCTGTGCCTATGGTACGTTTGGCGCAAATCGTGCACCTATCTTGCACTGACTCTACCACTGTCTCCAAATGGATTGAAATGAGATTCCAAATGACCAATGTCACATAGGAGATCTATCAGATGCGTCCAAAATGATTTCTGACCCAATGTTACGTTTGGCGCAAACCATGCATCTATCTTGCGTCAAGATTAGCACTATATCCAAACATACCAAAACGAGCATCCACTTGATCATCATCACCTAGGAGTACCATCGGGTGTGTCTGAAATGATTTCTAAGCGATGTTTGGCGCAAATCGTGCACCTACCTTGCACTGACACTAACACTGTCTCCAAATGGATTAAAAGGAGATTCCAAATGACCAATGTCACTAAGAAGATCCATCAGATGCATCTAAAATGATTTTTAAGCCTATGGTACGTTCGGCGCAAATCGTGCACCAATCTTGCGTCAAGATTTGCACTGTCTCCAAATAGACCAAAACAAGCATCCACTTGAGCCTCGTCACCTAGGAGTACCATTAGGTGTGTCCAAAATGATTTTCGAGCCTATGGTACATTCGACGCATACCGTGCACCTATCTTACGTCAAGAATAGCACTATCTCCAAATGGACCGAAACGAGCATCCACTTGAGCCTGGTCAGCTAGGGGTACGATCGGGTGCGTCCAATACGATTTCTAAGCCTATGGTACATTTGGCGCAAACCATGCACCTATCAAGATTAGCACTATCTCCAAACAGGCCAAAACGAGCATCCAATTGAGCCTCGTCACCTAGGAGTACCATCGGATGCGTCCAAAATGATTTCTGAGCCTGTGGTACGTTCAACACAAACCGTGCACCTATCTTGTGTCAAGATTAGCACTATCTCCAAACATACCAAAACAAGCATCCAGTTTGGCCACATCACCTAGGAGTATCATCGGGTGTGTCCAAAATAATTTCTATGCCTATGGTACGTTTGGCGCAAACCGTGCACGTATCTTGCACCAACACTACCACTGTCTCCAAATGGATTGAAATGAGATTCCACATGACCAATATCACATACGAGATCTATCGGGTGCGTCCAAAATGATTTTTGACCATATGTTACGTTCGGCGGAAACCGTGGGTCTATCTTGCGTCAAGATTAGCACTATCTCCAAACAGACCAAGACGAGCATCCACTTGAGCCTCGTCACCTAGGAGTACCATTGGGTGCATCCAAAATGATTTCTATGCCTATGGTACGTTTAGCGCAAACCGTGCACGTAACTTGCACTAACACTGCCACTGTCACCAAATGGATTGAAACGAGATTCCACATGACCAAAGTCACATAGGAGATCCATCGGGTGCGTCCAAAATGATTTCTGAGCTTATGCTACATTCGACGCAAACCGTGCACCTATCTTGCGTCAAGGTTAGGACTATGTCTAAACAGACCAAAGCGAGCATCCACTTGAGCCTCGTCACCTAGGAGTACCATCGAGCGCATCCAAAATGTTTTCCGAGCCTATGGTACGTTCGACGCAAACCGTGCACCAATCTCGCATCAAGGTTAGCACTATCCCCAAACAGACAAAAACGAGCATCCATTTGAGCCTCATCACCTATGAGTACCATCGGGTGCATCCAACACGATTTATGAGCGATGTTTGGGGCAAACCGTGCACCTATCTTGCACAAACACTACCACTGTCTCCAAATGGATTGAAACGAGATTCCACATGACCAATGTCACAAAGGAGATACATCGGGTGCGTCCAAAATGATTTCTGAGCCTATGGTACGTTCGACGCAAACCATGCACCAATCTCGCATCAAGATTAGCACTATCTCCAAACAGACCAAAACGAGCATCCACTTGAGCCTCATCACCTAGGAGTACCATTAGGTGTGTCCAAAACAATTTTCGAGCCTATGGTACGTTCAACGCATACTGTGCACCTATCTTACGTCAAGAATAGCGCGATCTCCAAATGGACCGAAATGAACATCCACTTGAGCCTCGTCAGCTAGGGGTACGATCGGGTGCGTCCAATACGATTTCTAAGCCTATGGTACATTTGGCGCAAACCATGCACCTATCAAGATTAGCACTTTCTCCAAACAGACCAAAACGAGGATCCAATTGAGCCTCATCACCTAGGAGTACCATCGGATGCGTCCAAAATGATTTCTGAGCCTATGGTACGTTCAACGCAAACCGTGCACCTATCTTGCGTCAAGATTAGCACTATCTCCAAACATACCAAAACGAGCATCCAGTTCGGCCATGTCACCTAGGAGTATCATCGGGTGCATCCAAAACAATTTCTGTGCCTATGGTACGTTTGGCGCAAACTGTGCACCTATCTTGCACTGACACTACCACTGTCTCCAAATGGATTGAAATGAGATTCCAAATGACCAATGTCACATAGGAGATCTATCGGATGCGTCCAAAATGATTTCTGACCCAATGTTACGTTTGGCGCAAACCATGCATCTATCTTGCGTCAAGATTAGCACTATATCCAAACATACCAAAACGAGCATCCACTTGATCATCATCACCTAGGAGTACCATCGGTTGTGTCTGAAACGATTTCTAAGCGATGTTTGGCGCAAATCGTGCACCTACCTTGCACTGACACTAACACTGTCTCCAAATGGATTAACAGGAGATTCCAAATGACCAATGTCACTGAGAAGATCCATCGGATGCATCTAAAATGATTTCTAAGCCTATGGTACGTTCGGCGCAAATCGTGCACCGATCTTGCGTCAAGATTTGCACTGTCTCCAAACAGACCAAAACAAGCATCCACTTGAGCCTCGTCACCTAGGAGTACCATTAGGTGTGTCCAAAATGATTTTCGAGCCTATGGTACGTTCGACGCATACCGTGCACCTATCTTACGTCAAGAATAGCACTATCTCCAAATGGACCGAAACGAGCATCCACTTGAGCCTCGTCAGCTAGGGGTACGATCGGGTGCGACCAATACGATTTCTAAGCCTATGGTACATTTGGCGCAAACCATGCACCTATCGAGATTAGCACTATCTCCAAACAGACCAAAACGAGCATCCAATTGAGCCTCGTCACCTAGGAGTACCATCGGATGCGTCCAAAATGATTTCTGAGCCTGTGGTACGTTCAACACAAACCGTGCACCTATCTTGCGTCAAGATTAGCACTATCTCCAAACATACCAAAACGAGCATCCAGTTTGGCCACGTCACCTAGGAGTATCATCGGGTGTGTCCAAAATAATTTCTATGCCTATGGTACGTTTGGCGCAAACCGTGCACGTATCTTGCACCAACACTACCACTGTCTCCAAATGGATTGAAATGAGATTCCACATGACCAATATCACATACGAGATCTATCGGGTGCGTCCAAAATGATTTTTGACCATATGTTACGTTCGGCGGAAACCGTGGGTCTATCTTGCGTCAAGATTAGCACTATCTCCAAACAGACCAAGACGAGCATCCACTTGAGCCTCGTCACCTAGGAGTACCATTGGGTGCGTCCAAAACGATTTCTATGCCTATGGTACGTTTAGCGCAAACCGTGCACGTAACTTGCACTAACACTGCCACTGTCACCAAATGGATTGAAACGAGATTCCACATGACCAAAGTCACATAGGAGATCCATCGGGTGCGTCCAAAATGATTTCTGAGCTTATGCTACATTCGACGCAAACCGTGCACCTATCTTGCGTCAAGGTTAGGACTATGTCTAAACAGACCAAAGCGAGCATCCACTTGAGCCTCGTCACCTAGGAGTACCATCGAGCGCATCCAAAATGTTTTCTGAGCCTATGGTACGTTCGACGCAAACCGTGCACCAATCTCGCATTAAGGTTAGCACTATCCCTAAACAGACAAAAACGAGCATCCATTTGAGCCTCATCACCTATGAGTACCATCGGGTGCATCCAACACGACTTATGAGCGATGTTTGGGGCAAACCGTGCACCTATCTTGCACAGACACTACCACTGTCTCCAAATGGATTGAAACGAGATTCCACATGACTAATGTCACAAAGGAGATACATCGGGTGCGTCCAAAATGATTTCTGAGCCTATTGTACGTTCGACGCAAACCATGCACCAATCTCGCATCAAGATTAGCACTATCTCCAAACAGAGCAAAACGAGCATCCACTTGAGCCTCATCACCTAGGAGTACCATTAGGTGTGTCCAAAACAATTTTCGAGCCTATGGTACGTTCGACGCATACTGTGCACCTATCTTACGTCAAGAATAGCGCTATCTCCAAACGGACCGAAATGGACATCCACTTGAGCCTCGTCAGCTAGGGGTACGATCGGGTGCGTCCAATACGATTTCTAAGCCTATGGTACATTTGGCGCAAACCATGCACCTATCAAGATTAGCACTCTCTCCAAACAGACCAAAACGAGGATTCAATTGAGCCTCATCACCTAGGAGTACCATCGGATGCGTCCAAAATGATTTTTGAGCCTATGGTACGTTCAACGCAAACCGTGCACCTATCTTGCGTCAAGATTAGCACTATCTCCAAACATACCAAAACGAGCATCCAGTTCGGCCACGTCACCTAGGAGTATCATCGGGTGCATCCAAAACAATTTCTGTGCCTATGGTACATTTGGCGCAAACCGTGCACCTATCTTGCACTGACACTACCACTGTCTCCAAATGGATTGAAATGAGATTCCAAATGACCAATGTCACATAGGAGATCTATCGGATGCGTCCAAAATGATTTCTGACCCAATGTTACGTTTGGCGCAAACCATGCATCTATCTTGCGTCAAGATTAGCACTATATCCAAACATACCAAAACGAGCATCCACTTGATCATCATCACCTAGGAGTACCATCGGGTGTGTCTGAAACGATTTCTAAGCGATGTTTGGCGCAAATCGTGCACCTACCTTGCACTGACACTAACACTGTCTCCAAATGGATTAAAAGGAGATTCCAAATGACCAATGTCACTGAGAAGATCCATCGGATGCATCTAAAATGATTTCTAAGCCTATGGTACGTTCGGCGCAAATCGTGCACCGATCTTGCGTCAAGATTTGCACTGTCTCCAAACAGACCAAAACAAGCATCCACTTGAGCCTCGTTACCTAGGAGTACCATTAGGTGTGTCCAAAATGATTTTCGAGCCTATGGTACGTTTGACGCATACCATGCACCTATCTTACGTCAAGAATAGCACTATCTCCAAATGGACCGAAACGAGCATCCACTTGAGCCTCGTCAGCTAGGGGTACGATCGGGTGCGTCCAATACGATTTCTAAGCCTATGGTACATTTGGCGCAAACCATGCACCTATCAAGATTAGCACTATCTCCAAATAGACCAAAACGAGCATCCAATTGAGCCTCGTCACCTAGGAGTACCATTAGGTGTGTCCAAAATGATTTTCGAGCCTATGGTACGTTCGACGCATACCGTGCACCTATCTTACGTCAAGAATAGCACTATCTCCAAATGGACCGAAACGAGCATCCACTTGAGCCTCGTCAGCTAGGGGTACGATCGGGTGCGACCAATACGATTTCTAAGCCTATGGTACATTTGGCGCAAACCATGCACCTATCGAGATTAGCACTATCTCCAAACAGACCAAAACGAGCATCCAATTGAGCCTCGTCACCTAGGAGTACCATCGGATGCGTCCAAAATGATTTCTGAGCCTGTGGTATGTTCAACACAAACCGTGCACCTATCTTGCGTCAACATTAGCACTATCTCCAAACATACCAAAACGAGCATCCAGTTTGGCCACGTCACCTAGGAGTATCATCGGGTGTGTCCAAAATAATTTCTAAGCCTATGGTACGTTCGGCGCAAATCGTGCACCGATCTTGCGTCAAGATTTGCACTGTCTCCAAACAGACCAAAACAAGCATCCACTTGAGCCTCGTCACCTAGGAGTACCATTAGGTGTGTCCAAAATGATTTTCGAGCCTATGGTACGTTTGACGCATACCATGCACCTATCTTACGTCAAGAATAGCACTATCTCCAAATGGACCGAAACGAGCATCCACTTGAGCCTCGTCAGCTAGGGGTACGATCGGGTGCGTCCAATACGATTTCTGAGCCTATGGTACATTTGGCGCAAACCATGCACCTATCAAGATTAGCACTATCTCCAAATAGACCAAAATGAGCATCCAATTGAGCCTCGTCACCTAGGAGTACCATCGGATGTGTCCAAAATGATTTCTGAGCCTGTGGTACGTTCAACACAAACCGTGCACCTATCTTGCGTCAACATTAGCACTATCTCTAAACATACCAAAACGAGCATCCAGTTTGGCCACGTCACCTAGGAGTATCATCGGGTGTGTCCAAAATAATTTCTATGCCTATGGTACGTTTGGCGCAAACCATGCACCTATCTTGCACCAACACTACCACTGTCTCCAAATGGATTGAAATGAGATTCCACATGACCAATATCACATAGGAGATCTATCGGGTGCGTCCAAAATGATTTTTGACCATATGTTACGTTCGGCGGAAACCGTGGGTCTATCTTGCATCAAGATTAGCACTATCTCCAAACAGACCAAGACGAGCATCCACTTGAGCCTCGTCACCTAGGAGTACCATCGGGTGCGTCCAAAACGATTTCTATGCCTATGGTACGTTTAGCGCAAACCGTGCACGTAACTTGCACTAACACTGCCACTGTCACCAAATGGATTGAAACGAGATTCCAGATGACCAAAGTCACATAGGAGATCCATCGGGTGCGTCCAAAATGATTTCTGAGCTTATGCTACATTCGACGCAAACCGTGCACCTATCTTGCGTCAAGGTAAGGACTATGTCTAAACAGACCAAAGCGAGCATCCACTTGAGCCTCGTCACCTAGGAGTACCATCGAGCGCATCCAAAATGTTTTCCGAGCCTATGGTACATTCGACGCAAACCGTGCACCCATCTCGCATCAAGGTTAGCACTATCCCCAAACAGACAAAAACGAGCATCCATTTGAGCCTCATCACCTATGAGTACCATCGGGTGCATCCAACACGATTTATGAGCGATGTTTGGGGCAAACCGTGCACCTATCTTGCACAGACACTACCACTGTCTCCAAATGGATTGAAACGAGATTCCACATGACCAATGTCACAAAGGAGATACATCGGGTGCGTCCAAAATGATTTCTGAACCTATGGTACGTTCGACACAAACCATGCACCAATCTCGCATCAAGATTAGCACTATCTCCAAACAGACCAAAACGAGCATCCACTTGAGCCTCATCACCTAGGAGTACCATTAGGTGTGTCCAAAACAATTTTCGAGCCTATGGTACGTTCGACGCATACTGTGCACCTATCTTACGTCAAGAATAGCACTATCTCCAAATGGACCGAAATGAACATCCACTTGAGCCTCGTCAGCTAGGGGTATGATCGGGTGCGTCCAATATGATTTCTAAGCCTATGGTACATTTGGCGCAAACCATGCACCTATCAAGATTAGCACTCTCTCCAAACAGACCAAAACGAGGATCCAATTGAGCCTCATCACCTAGGAGTACCATCGGATGCGTCCAAAATGATTTCTGAGCCTATGGTACGTTTAACGCAAACCGTGCACCTATCTTGCGTCAAGATTAGCACTATCTCCAAACATACCAAAACGAGTATCCAGTTCGGCCACGTCACCTAGGAGTATCATCGGGTGCATCCTAAACAATTTCTGTGCCTATGGTACGTTTGGCGCAAACCGTGCACCTATCTTGCACTGACACTACCACTGTCTCCAAATAGATTGAAATGAGATTCCAAATGACCAATGTCACATAGGAGATCTATCGGATGCGTCCAAAATGATTTCTGACCCAATGTTATGTTTGGCGCAAACCATGCATCTATCTTGCGTCAAGATTAGAACTATATCCAAACATACCAAAACGAGCATCCACTTGATCATCATCACCTAGGAGTACCATCGGGTGTGTCTGAAACGATTTCTAAGCGATGTTTGGCGCAAATCGTGCACCTACCTTGCACTGACACTAACACTGTCTCCAAATGGATTAAAAGGAGATTCCAAATGACCAATGTCACTGAGAAGATCCATCGGATGCATCTAAAATGATTTCTAAGCCTATGGTACGTTCGGCGCAATCATGCACCGATCTTGCGTCAAGATTTGCACTGTCTCCAAACAGACCAAAACAAGCATCCACTTGAGCCTCGTCACCTAGGAGTACCATTAGGTGTGTCCACAATGATTTTCGAGCCTATGGTACGTTCGACGCATACCGTGCACCTATCTTACGTCAAGAATAGCACTATCTCCAAATGGACCGAAACGAGCATCCACTTGAGCCTCGTCAGCTAGGGGTACGATCGGGTGCGACCAATACGATTTCTAAGCCTATGGTACATTTGGCGCAAACCATGCACCTATCGAGATTAGCACTATCTCCAAACAGACCAAAACGAGCATCCAATTGAGCCTCGTCACCTAGGAGTACCATCGGATGCGTCCAAAATGATTTCTGAGCCTGTGGTACGTTCAACACAAACCGTGCACCTATCTTGCGTCAAGATAAGCATTATCTCCAAACATACCAAAACGAGCATCCAGTTTGGCCACGTCACCTAGGAGTATCATCGGGTGTGTCCAAAACAATTTCTATGCCTATGGTACGTTTGGCGCAAACCGTGCACCTATCTTGCACCAACACTACCACTGTCTCCAAATGGATTGAAATGAGATTCCACATGACCAATGTCACATAGGAGATCTATCGGGTGCGTCCAAAATGATTTTTGACCATATGTTACGTTCGACGGAAACCGTGGGTCTATCTTGCGTCAAGATTAGCACTATCTCCAAACAGACCAAGACGAGCATCCACTTGAGCCTCGTCACCTAGGAGTACCATCGGGTGCGTCCAAAACGATTTCTATGCCTATGGTACGTTTAGCGCAAACCGTGCACGTAACTTGCACTAACACTGCCACTGTCACCAAATGGATTGAAACGAGATTCCACATGACCAAAGTCACATAGGAGATCCATCGGTTGCCTCCAAAATGATTTCTGAGCTTATGCTACATTCGACGCAAACCATGCACCTATCTTGCGTCAAGGTTAGGACTATGTCTAAACAGACCAAAGCGAGCATCCACTTGAGCCTCGTCACCTAGGAGTACCATCGAGCGCGTCCAAAACGATTTCCAAGCCTATGGTATGTTCAACGCAAATCGTGCACCAATCTCGCATGAAGGTTAGCACTATCCCCAAACAGACCAAAACGAGCATCCATTTGAGCCTCATCACCTAGGAGTACCATCGGGTGCATCCAACATGATTTATGAGCGATGTTTGGGGCAAACCGTGCACCTATCTTGCACAGACACTACCACTGTCTCCAAATAGACTGAAACGAGATTCCACATGACCAATGTCACAAAGGATATACATCGGGTGCGTCCAAAATGATTTCAGAGCCTATGGTACGTTCGACGCAAACCGTGCACCAATCTTGCATCAAGATTAGCACTATCTCTAAATAGACCAAAACAAGTATCCAATTAAGCCTCGTCACCTAGGAGTACCATCTTTTGCATCCAAAACGATTTCTGTGCCTATGGTACGTTTAGCGCAAGTAGTGCACCTATCTTGCACCGATGAATGGTCGAGATGGCGGACTAGAGGGGGGGTGAATAGTCCTTTCTAAAACTTAAACGAGTTGGCTAACCAAAACAAATGCGGAATTAAACTTATCGGTCTAGCCAAGACTACACCCCTCTATCTAAGTTCTCTAGCACCTTGCAAAGATCCTAATTAAGCAACTAAGGTGCTAAGCTTACCAAGAGCTCACCTAATCAATTCTAGAGCAAGGTCACACAAACCTATGCACTAGTACTTTGCCAAGCGAGGGAGCTCCTACACAACTAGTGAAGCAAAAGCACAAAGCCTAAGCTCGCTAGCAAAGCTCAATAACAAGGCAACTAATGCCAAATTAGAGAGCGCAAAACACTTAGCTACACAAACTAAGCAATGTGACTAACAAGGTTATACTAACCGAATTAGCCACGCAAAGGGGATACTTCTAGCTACACAAGCAAGAAGATAACTAGCAAGCTATACAACCAAACTAGTTACGAGAGCAACTACACAAGCACAAGTATATATGAAAGTAAATACAAGCTTGTGTTGCACGAAAGCAAACCACCGAGAAGAGTAGACAATGTTGACACGGTGATTTTCTCCCGAGGTTCACTTGGTTGCCACCAAGCTACGTCCCCGTTGTGTCGACCAACACTTCGTGGTTCGGCGGCTAATCGGTCACACACCGAGCCTCTCAACAGGCACCGCAAGAACCCACCATAAAGTGTGGTAGCTCAATGACACGCTCAACTAGAGTTGCTCTTCGCGATCCCCGCGGGGTGAGCACAATCCCCCTCACAAAGCTTCTCCGGAGCCTCGCACAATCTTCTTGCGAGCTTCGACGGAGCCACGAGCCACCAAGCCGTCTAGGAGGTGGCAACCTCCAAGAGTAACAAGCACCACCGCCTTGCAACACGATCACCTAGTGCCACACGATGCAATCTCTCAAAGCAACGCACTAGAATCGCTCTCTCACTCGATCCGATGAGCACTATCAAGCATGAGTGAGT
Source organism: Saccharum hybrid cultivar R570 (assembly GCA_038087645.1). Taxonomy (NCBI): domain Eukaryota; kingdom Viridiplantae; phylum Streptophyta; class Magnoliopsida; order Poales; family Poaceae; genus Saccharum; species Saccharum hybrid cultivar. The sequence goes on along the minus strand of JAQSUU010000859.1, from coordinate 178,673 downwards.
TAGATGGCTCCCAAGCACTACCACACAAGTCACAAAGACTATAGTGTGCTCAGCTACCGGCCATGGCCGGCCAAGGCATCTATTTATAACCCCACGGTCAAATAGAGTCGTTACCCCTTCACTGGGTCGTTTTCGGGATGACCGGACGCGCCGGTCATAACTGACCGGACGCGCTCAGCCGCGTCCGATTCTCCAACGGTCACTGCGCCAACGGTCAAACCCTATGACCGGACGCGCTTCTCATAACGACCGGACGCGCCGGTCCCGATGACCGGACGCGCCTGTCGAACGACCGGACGCGCCGATCGCACTGACCCACGCGCCCGCGACGCAACGACCGGACGCGCTCCTTGAGATGACCGGATGCGATAGTGCCCGCGTCCGGTTAGAGTCCAGTAAGCTCCTTCAACGATCGGACGCGTCCGATCATGTGTGACCGGACGCGCCCCGCGTCTGATCGTCCTCTGCGAACCTCAGTTCCTTCTGGGCGCAAGACCGGACGCGCTGGTCCCGCGAGTGACCGGACGCGCCGGTTACAAACCCTAACACCCGCGTCTGCGCTGTACTGACCGGACGCGTCCGGTCATACCATGACCGCGTCCGGTGCAGCGTCCGGTCACCTCTGTGACCTCCGTTCGCCTCCGTTTCTTTTCCGACTTCCGGCGTAGTGGAAAATAGGCTTTTCAACTCCTCGAAAACGCCTGAATATGCAAACAAGTGGCACTAGATGACCAATATGCAAACAAGTTTGCCCCTCTTGATAGTACGGCCATCTATCCTAAATCCGGTCATCAACTTCTCTACACACCTATGACCGGTGAAATGGAAATGCCCTAGGTTATACCTTTGCCTTGCGCATTCCATTCCATCTCCTCCGATGTTGATGCAACACATGCACCAACCAATCACCAAATGATATGATCCACTTCATATCATCACGTGACCGTATTGGTTCATCGATCTTGACCGCACTTGCTCTTCACCGTTGCCTTGGTCCTTCGGCGCCAAGCCATCACACAACTTGCCCTTCACCCTAGCAACCAGTCCATCAAGCCAAGCCTCATCTTGATCTTCTCCACCTTGGTCATATGACTCCATGTCATGTCTCATATGCAATGAGCTCCTTCATGACACCATCACCTGTGGACTAATCTCCTGTGTATCTCACATAACCACATATTAGTCCACCTAAGTTGTCACTCAATTACCAAAACCAAACAAGGACCTTTCAACTGACAGTACCGCTGTCTCTAAATGGATTGAAATGAGATTCCACATGACTAATGTCACCTAGGAGATCCACCGGGTGCATCCAAAATGATTTCTGAGCCTACGGTACGTTTGGCGCAAACCATGCTGTATCTTGCGTCAAGGTTAGCACTATCTCCAAACAGACCAAAACGAGCATCCACTTGAGCCTCGTCACCTAGGAGTACCATCGGGTGCGTCCAAAACGATTTCTAAGGGATGTTTGGCGCAAACCATGCACCTACCTTGCACTGACACTAACACTGTCTCCAAATGGATTAAAACGAGATTCCAAATGACCAATGTCACTGAGAAGATCCATCGGGTGCGTCCAAAATGATTTCTGAGCCTATGGTTCGTTCGGCGCAAACCGTGCATCTATCTTGCGTCAAGATTAGCACTATCTCCAAACATACCAAAACGAGCATCCAGTTCAGCCATGTCACATAGGAGTATCATCGGGTGCGTCCAAAACAATTTCTATGCCTATGGTACATTTTGGCGCAAACCGTGCACCTATATTGCACCGACACTACCACTGTCTCCAAATGTATTGAAATGAGATTCCACATTACCAATGTCACATAGGAGATCTATCGGGTGCGTCCAAAATGATTTCTGAGCCTATGGTACGTTCGGCGCAAACCGTGCATCTATCTTGCGTCAAGATTAGCACTATCTCCAAACATACCAAAACGAGCATCCACTTGAGCCTCCTCACCTAGGAGTACCATCGGGTGTGTCTGAAACAATTTTTGATCTTGTGGTACATTCAGCGCAAACCATGCAACTATCTTGCGTCAAGATTAGCACTATCTCCAAATAGACTGAAACAAGTAACCACTTGAGCCTCATCACCTAGAAGTACCATCGGGTGCATCCCAAAATGATTTCTTAACTACGTTTGGCGCAAACTGTGCACCTATCTTGCACTGACTCTAAAGTGTCTCCAAATGGATTGAAACGAGATTCCACATGACCAATGTCACCACGGAGATCCATCGGGTGCGTCCAAAATGATTTCTGGGCCTATGGTACGTTCGGCGCAAACCATGCAACTATCTTGTGTCAAGATTAGCCCTGTGTCCAAACAGAACAAAAAAGCATCCATGTGTGCCTCGTCACCTACGAGTACCATCGGGTGCGTACAAAACCAATTTTGCGCCTATGGTACGTTCGTCACAAACCGAGCTTCTATCTTGCGTCAGGATTAGCACTATCTCCAACTCAGACCAAAATGAGCATCCACTTGGCCTCGTCACCTAGGAGTACCATTGGGTGCGTCCAAAACGATTTCTATGTCTATGGTACGTTTAGCGCAAACCGTGCCCGTAACTTACACTTACACTCCGCTGTCACCAAATGATTGAAATGGGATTCCACCTGACCAAAGTCACAAAGGAGATCCATCGGGTGCATCCAAAATGATTTCTGAGTCTATGCTATGTTCGGCACAAACCGTGCACCTATCTTGCGTCAAGGTTAGCACTATGTCTAAACAGACCAAAACAAGCATCCACTTGAGCCTCGTCACCTAGGAGTACCATCAAGTGCGTCCAAAATGATTTCCGTGCCTATGGTACGTTCGACGCAAACCGTGCACCAATCTCGCATCAAGGTTAGCACTATCTCCAAATAGACCAAAACGAGCATCCACATGAGGCTCGTCACCCAGGAGTACCATCGGGTGCGTCCAAAACGATTTCTGAGCAATGTTTGGCGCAAACTGTGCACCTATCTTGCACTGACACTACCACTTTCTCCAAATGGATTGAAACGAGATTCCACATGATCAATGTCACATAGGAGATCCATCAGGTGTGTCCAAAACGATTTCAGAGCCTATGGTACGTTCGACACAAACCGTGCACCAATCTCGCATCAAAACTAGCACTATCTCCAAACAGACCAAAACAAGCATCCACTTAAGCCTCATCACCTAGGAGTACCATCGGGAGCGTCCAAAATGATTTCTATGACTATGGTACGTTTGGCGCAAACAGTGCACCTATCTTGCACTGACAGTACCGCTGTCTCCATATGGATTGAAACGATATTCCACATGACCAATGTCACCTAGGAGATCCATCGGGTGCATCCAAAACAATTTCTGAGCCTACGGTACGTTTGGCACAAACCGCGCACCTATCTGGCGTCAAGGTTAGCAGTATCTCCAAACAGACCAAAACGAGCATCCAATTGAGCCACGTCACCTAGGAGTACTATCGGGTGCGTCCAAAATAATTTTTGAGCCTATGGTACGTTCGGCGCAAACCGTGCATCTATCTTGCGTCAAGATTAGCACTATCTCCAAACAGACCAAAACGGGCATCCATTTGAGCCTCCTCACCTAGGAGTACCATCGAGTGTGTCTGAAACGATTTTCAAGCCTATTGTACATTCGGCGCAAATCGTGCAACTATCTTGCGTCAAGATTAGCACTATCTCCAAATAGACTGAAACAAGTAACCACTTCAGCCTCATCACCTAGAAGTACCGTCAGGTGCATCCCAAAATGATTTCTTATCTACATTTGGCGCAAACCGTGCACCTATCTTGCACTGACTCTAACGGTGTCTCCAAATGGATTGAAACGAGATTCCACATGACCAATGTCACCGCGGAGATCCATTGGGTGCGTCCAAAATGATTTCTAAGCCTACGGTACGTTTGGCGCAAACCATGCAACTATCTTGTGTCAAGATTAGCCCTATGTCCAAACAGACCAAAAGAGCATCCATGTGTGCCTCGTCACCTAGGAGTACCATCTGGTGCGTCCAAAACCATTTTCGCGCCTATGGTACGTTCGACGCAAACCGAGCATCTATCTTGCGTCAAGATTAGCACTAGCTCCAACACGGACCAAAATGAGCATCCACTTGAGCCTCGTCACCTAGGAGTACCATTGGGTGCGTCCAAAACGATTTCTGTGCCTATGGTACGTATAGCCCAAACCATGCATGTAACTTGCACTAACACTCCGTTGTCACCAAATGGATTGAAATGGGATTCCACCTAACCAAAGTCACAAAGGAGATCCATCGGGTGTATCCAAAATGATTTCTAAGTCTATGCTATGTTCGGCACAAACCGTGCACCTATCTTGCGTCAAGGTTAGCACTATGTCTAAACAGACCAAAACAAGCTTCCACTTGAGCCTCGTCACCTAGGAGTACCATCAAGCGCGTCCAAAATGATTTTCGTGCCTATGGAACGTTCGACGCAAACCGTGCACCAATCTCGCATCAAGGTTAGCACTATCTCCAAATAGACCAAAACGAGCATCCACATGAGGCTCGTCACCTAGGAGTACCATCGGGTGCGTCCAAAACGATTTCTAAGCGATGTTTGGCAGAAACCGTACACCTATCTTGCACTGACACTACCACTTTCTCTAAATGGATTGAAACAAGATTCCACATGACCAATGTCACATAGGAGATCCATCATGTGTGTCCAAAACGATTTCAAAGCCTATGGTACGTTCGACGCAAACCATGCACCAATCTCGTATCAAGAATAGCACTATCTCCAAACAGACCAAAACAAGCATCCACTTAAGCCTCGTCACCTAGGAGTACCATCGGGTGCGTCCAAAACGATTTCTATGACTATGGTACGTTTGGCGTAAACAGTGCACCTATCTTGCACTGATAGTACCGCTGTCTCCATATGGATTAAAACGAGATTCCACATGACCAATGTCACCTAGGAGATCCATCGTGTGCATAGAAAACAATTTCTGAGCCTATGGTACGTTCAGCGCAAACCGTGCACCTATCTGGCGTCAAGGTTAGCAGTATCTCCAAACAGACCAAAACAAGCATCCAATTGAGCCTCGTCACCTAGGAGTACTATCGGGTGCATCCAAAATGATTTCTAAGTCTATGGTACGTTTGGCGCAAACCATGCGTCTATCTTGCGTCAAGATTAGCACTATCTCCAAACATAACAAAACGAGCATCCACTTGAGCCTCCTCACCTAGGAGTACCATCGGGTGTGTCTGAAACGATTTTCAAGCCTGTTGTACGTTTGGCGCAAACCGTGCAACTATCTTGCGTCAAGATTAGCACTATCTCCAAATAGACTGAAACAAGTAACCACTTGAGCCTCATCACCTGGAAGTACCATCGGGTGCATCCCAAAATGATTTCTTTTCTACATTTGGTGCAAACCGTGCACCTATCTTGCACTGACTCTAACAATGTCTCCAAATGGATTGAAACGAGATTCCACATGACCAATGTCACCGCGGAGATCCATCGGGTGCGTCCAAAATGATTTCTGAGCCTATGGTACATTCGGCGCAAACCATGCAACTATCTTGTGTCAAGATTAGCCCTATGTCCAAACAGACCAAAAGAGCATCCATGTGTGCCTCGTCACCTAGGAGTACCATCGGGTGCGTCCAAAACCATTTTCACGCCTATGGTACATTCGACGCAAACCGAGCATCTATCTTGCGTCAAGATTAGCACTATCTCCAACACAGACCAAAATGAGCAGCCACTTGAGCCTCGTCACCTAGGAGTACCATTGGGTGCGTCCAAAATGATGTCTGTGCCTATGGTATGTTTAGCGAAAATCGTGCCCGTAACTTGCACTTACACTCTGCTGTCACCAAATGGATTGAAATGGGATTCCACCTGACCAAAGTCACAAAGGAGATCCATCGGGTGCATCCAAAATGATTTCTGAGTCTATGCTATGTTCGGCGCAAACCGTGCACCTATCTTGCGTCAAGGTTAGCACTATGTCTAAACAGACCAAAACAAGCATCCACTTTGAAAGCATCTAGGCCCTGGTGTTGGTTTCGGCAATTGATGACAACGCATTATTACCATGACCAACGTGTGTTTTGCAGAAACAGTGGTAAGTTAGGTCATGGAGATGATAACTGCTTTGGGCACTGTGGTATTCATGTCCCTTGAAGGAAATTGTTTCGGCTTTCAAAGGATCAACGATAAGATTAAGGACGGTTAGTTCCGGATGTCAAGGTGTTGAGTTACATCTAGAATAGTCGTTAGGATCTTTGTTTCTTCCTTTGACCGTACTATAAAGGGGGGCATGAGCGAGTAGCTTGACCTAGGTAAGTCTTTTGTTTAGGTGTGGTGCACACTTATCAAACTTAGCACTAGGAAGCTCTAGAAAAGCTCAAAGTTCAGTTGGAAGCAACTTGGTACAAGTTGCGTCGCGTTTAGAAGACGTTTGAGCAGTTTACCCTTGACCAGACGCGGTCCTGGTCATGACCGGACGCGTCCGGTCAGTACTAACAAGTCACTGCGTTGTTAACTGACTGATCGGACGCGGTCCTTGAGAGCACCGGACGCGCTGGTCAGTCTGACACGTGTTCCAAAGGGTAAACAGTGTAATCAGACGTGACTGTGAACTAATCGGCTATCTAGTCATGTTCCAGTAAGGTCCCAAGTGACCTGATGCGTCCTATCACCTATGATCGGACACGGTCAAGCGTCAGGTCAGTTTCTAGTTACGCTCTTGCATGATCGGACGCGTCCGGTCATCCCTGATCGGCGTGTCCGGTCATCTCTGATCGGCACGTCCGGTCATCTCAAACTGTCGCGTCCTTGTCACTCAGCGCTAACTCTCGGTTTCTGACCGTTACACTTGACCGGCGCGTCTGGTCATGTCAACCGGCACGTCCGGTCAGTGCGCATTTTGCTGATTCGGCAGGTAACGGTTGGATTTGTCTAAGGGTGTATAAATACAACCCTCCACCTCTCTTAGAGGTCTCTTGCTCATTTGTTCAGCTGAGAAACACCTTTGAAGTGCAAGGGAGTGCAAGAGCCCTAGTGAGGATAGTGATTTGAGAATCAAAGTTTTAGAATCCTCTCTAGTGATAAGAGTGTAGCAAGTGTGCATCCATCTTCTCATTAGCCTTGTTGTGGTCAAGTGAGAGTTCTAGCTTGTTACTCTTGGTGATCGCCATCACCTAGACGGTTTGATGGTGATTGGGAGTTTGGTGATCATCCGACGAGAGTGTGGGTGATCCAACTCATGTTGTGAGCGGTTTTGGGTGATTCACCGCGACGGAGTGTCGAAGAATCAACCCGTAGAGAGCACTTGATCCTTGTGCGGATCAAGGGGGAGCTACACCCTTGCGTGGGTGCTCCAACGAGGACTAGTGGGGAGTGGCGACTCTCCGATACCTCGGCAAAACATCGCCGTGTTCCTAACCCTTACTTTCAAGCATTTACATTCGTGTATTACTTTCATTGCTTGTTTACTTTCCTAGAATTGCCATGCTAGTCTAGGATTGGAACTTGGGGTGCAAAACTTTTACCGGTAGAATCACAAGGAACACTAGTAGGCACTAGGGGTGAAGTTTGGCTTGTAGGATTTAATTCTTGCAATTAATTTTTAGAAAAGCCCAATTCACCCCCCTCTTGGGCATCTTGATCCTTTCAATTGGTATCAGAGCCTTGTTGCTCTTTATTTAGGCTTCACCGCCTAGAGCAAGATGTCTAATGGGGAAGGACCACCTCCCACTTTTGAGGGAGAAGATTTTCCATATTGGAAAATTCGTATGGAGGCGTACCTTGAAGCCATAGATGTTGGGTGCCTTAGAGCCGCAACCGAAGGGCTTCCTCCTATAAGGGATCCCGCCAACCCAAGTGGTGACGAGGAGAAGTACGACCGGTGGAATGCAAAGGCAAAAAATGCACTCTACCGGGGCTTAGGCAAAGATATCTTCAATCGTGTACGTAATGCCAAAAACGCTCATGAATTATGGGAAAATCTTTGTGCTCTCCATGACAGAACTAAGAGTGAGCGTGAGGAACGCTATCACATTGCTTTAAAGAAAATCAATTTTTTGAGATGCTTCCCAAAGAAAGTGCTAATGAAATGTACACTCGTTTGAATGTTCTTGTAGAATATCTCAATGCTCTTGGACTCACTCAAATGAGTCAATCGGATGTTGCAAGGAGGATCTTGAGTGTTCTTCCCGTTGAGAAGTATGGACACATTGTCACCATACTTCACCAAAGTGATCTCTCCGCTGCAACACCGACTCAAGTATTGGGAAAGATCAATGCACATGAGATGTACATGCACATCACTCCGAAAGAGGGCTCATCATCTTCCAAGAAGAAAGACTTGGCCTTCAAAGCTAGCCATGAAAAGAAAAAGAAGAAGGGTCAAGCCATGATGGTGCAAGAAAGCTCAAGTGAGAGTGACATTGATGATGCATCACTTGCACTCATAGTGAGAAGAACCACTAAGATGCTAAAGAAGCTCAACAAGAGTGGCATATGGCAAGAAGAAGAAATTCTTCACAAGTAGCAAAAGGAAGCCAATATCCAAGATGTATTGCTTCAATTGTGGTGAACTTGGCCACTAGCTCATCAATGCCCGAAGCCTCCAAAAGACAAGTACAAGAACAAGTACAAGAGCAAGAAAGGTGATTCAAGTGATGAAGAAGATGAGAAAAGAAAGAACAAGCCATACAAAAAGAAAGATGGCAAGAAAAGAGAGTTCTACAAGAAGAAGAAGGGAGGCAAAGCTTACATTGTTGGTGATTGGCTCACCGACATTGAGTCATCATGTGAGTCCTCCGGTGATGAGAGCGACGATGAGAAAGAGAAGGTCGCCGCATGTGTGATTGGGCCATCATCATCTTCACCGACATCTTCATCACCACCGTCACCGCCACCTTCACCATCATCTTCCACTACTCATCTATGCCTTATGGCTAAGGGTGATCAAAAGGTACAAAACAATGATAGTGATGATGATGATAGTGATAGTGATGATGAATATGATGCACCTTCTTATGATGAACTTGTAAAATTGTTGAACAAATACTCTAAAATCATAAGAAGAACTAGAAATGAAAATGATGAGCTTCAACATGAAAATGAATCACTCTCATCTAAGCTTGAAAATGCACATAAGACTAGTGATGAGCTCAAAGATCAAAATGAAACTATGTCTTCCTCTCTTAAGGAGCTCAAAACTTCTAACAAAGAGCTTAGAGATAAACATGATAAAATTGAGAAGAAGCATGGTGAACTCATCACTAGGCTCAACTCGCTAAAAGATGAATATACCACATTGAAAATCAACTATGATACTCTTATTGTTGCTAATGAGCTTGCTCTTGAGACACATGATGCTACTAACCAAGTTGTTAAGATTGATATAGCTACATCATGTGATGATTTGATTGTTGAGAACTTTGAGCAAGGCTCTAGCGGCAAAGGCAAGAGTGTGGTTGAGTCCGACAACTATGATGAGTATGTCAAGCTCAAGAGTGAAAATGAGATGCTTAAGAATGAGAACAAGAAGTTGATGGCTCTTGAAAAGCAAGCTTCAAATGAGTCACTTATTGAAGAAAATAAGAAGCTCAAGCAAGAAAAAGACCATCTCAAGACCGGCCTAAGCAAGTTCACAAGAGGCCAACATTTGCAAAGTGAGCTACTTATGAACACCGTCATGAAGATGGATAGAAGTGGCATTGGTTACTTGGCAAATCAAGAGAAGAAGGTCAAAACTCAACAACAACAAAACAAGTCAAAGCCCAAGCCAAAGAGATGTGTTGAGTGTGAACAAGAAGGCCATTTTGCTCATGAGTGCAAAACTCCACCACCACAACCCTTGCCCAAGCATGCTAGACCCTTTGCTTTCAATGCTCATTACATGCTTAGAAAAGACTCAAGTGGAAAGATAAAAGTCATGTTCTTGGGTCCCCCTAACAAGAATAGACCTAAGAAAATATGGGTTGCCACCTAGTTGAGAAAGTTAAGGGCCCCTCTCAAGTTTGGGTCCCTAAACAAAAGGTTTGATCTCTTGTGTGTAGGTGAACTACAAGACCGGTGGATCTCATTGGGTGATTGATAGTGGTTGCACACAACACATGACCGGTGATACTCGTATGTTCACCTCACTTGAAGAGAATGGGGTATGTCAAGACAAGATCACATTTGGGGACAATTCAAAGAGCAAAGTCAAGGGTATAGGCAAGATTGCAATATCAAATGATCACTCTCTCTCAAATGTGCTCTATGTTGCTTCATTGAGTTTCAACTTACTATCCATTGGGCAACTTTGTGACCTTGGCTACCAATGCTTGTTTAGTCCAAATGACGTGGTTGTTACAAAGATAGATGACAAGCAAGTGATTTTCAAGGGCTTTAGATACAATAATCTCTATCTTGTTGACTTCACCTCCGAAGATGCAAACTTGATGACATGTTTATTCACCAAAACTACACTTGGATGGCTTTGGCATAGGAGGCTTGCTCATGTTGGAATGAACACTCTCAACAAGCTATTGAAGAAAGAATTAGTGAGAGGTTTGAAGGATGTAAAGTTTGAGAAGGACAAACCTTGTAGTGCATGTCAAGCTGGCAAACAAGTTGCAAACACTTATCCAACCAAAGCTTACATGTCAACATCAAGAGTACTAGAACTTCTACACATGGATTTGTTTGGTCCTACAACTTACAAGAGCTTGGGTGGAAATCTCTATTGCCTAGTGATTGTGGATGACTACTCAAGATACACTTGGACTTTCTTTCTTCATGACAAATCCGAAGTGGCAAATTGCTTCAAGAAGTTTGCAAAGAGAGCTCAAAATGAATTTGAAGTCAAGATAAAGAAAATTAGAAGTGACAATGGCAAAGAGTTTGACAACACCAACATTGAAGCTTATTGTGATGAAATTGGAATCAAGCATGAAGTTTCATCAACCTACACTCCTCAACAAAATGGTGTAGTTGAGAGAAAGAACTGGACCTTGATCACTCTTGCAAGAACAATGCTAGATGAGTACAACACACCAGAGAAATTGTGGGCCGAGACAATCAACACCGCATGCTATGCTTTAAATCGCCTCTTCCTACAAAAGTTCCTTTGCAAGACCCCTTATGAGTTGCTAAATGGGAAAAAGCCGGACGTCTCATTCTTCTGGGTGTTTGGTTGCAAATGCTACATCTACAAGAAGCGTCAACACCTAGGGAAGTTCCAAAGACGTTGTGATATTGGTTTTCTTGTTGGTTACTCATCAAAGTCCAAAGAATATAGAGTATTTAACCATGCCACCGAATTTGGTTGAAGAAACATATGATGTGGAATTTGATGAATCTAACGGCTCCCAAGGAGCAATTGAGAATTGTGACGATGTAGGTGATGAACCATTGAGAGAGGCCATGAAGAACATGCCGGTGGGAGACATCAAGCCTAAAGATGATGAAGACGATGTACAAATTGTCAATCCACCATCTTCATCATATGTGTCTCAAGATGATGACAAGAATGAGAGAGTTGAAAATGAAGATACTCATGTCTCTCATCAACAAGCCGAGGCACAAGCTCAAGATGTTGATGCTCCCCATGCTACTCCTCAAATGGTTGATCGAAGAAACTCACCCCTACTTCAAGCACATCCACAAGATCTCATCATAGGAAGTCCTTCAAAGGGTGTAATGACTCGATCTCAAAAGTTTACTTCTTTTGTTGAACATCACTCTTTTGTCTCTTGTCTTGAACCTAAGAATGTAGAAGAAGCTCTTCAAGATCCGGATTGGGTGAATGCCATGCATAAAGAATTGAACAACTTCGCCTGCAATCAAGTTTAGACACTTGAAGAGCATCCAAAAGGCGCAAGAGTCATTGGAACCAAGTGGGGTGTTCCGTAACAAGCAAGATGATCAAGGCGTTGTAGTAAGAAACAAGGCAAGACTAGTAGCAAAAGGGTTCTCTCAAGTTAAAGGTCTTGATTTTGGAGAGACTTTTGCACCCGTTGCAAGACTTGAAGCCATTCGTATCCTTCTTGCATATGCATCACATCATGATATGAAACTATATCAAATGGATGTGAAAAATGCTTTTTTAAATGGCTTCATAAATGAACTAGTCTATGTTGAACAACCTCCCAGGTTTGAAGACCCTAGATATCCTAATCATGTTTATAGGTTGTCCAAGGCGCTATATGAGCTCAAGCAAGCCCTTAGAGCGTGGTATGAGCGCCTCCGGGACTTCCTCATTGAGAAGGGCTTCATTATTGGGAAGGTTGACACCACACTATTCACCAAGAAGTTTAATGGAGAGATCTTCATTTGTCAAGTCTATGTTGATGATATCATCTTCGGGTCAACAAATGAAGATTATTGCAAGGAATTTGGTGAATTGATGTCGAAGGAGTTCGAGATGTCAATGATTGGTGAGCTAACATTCTTCCTTGGTTTTCAAGTCAAGCAAATGAGAGAAGGGATTTTCATCTCTCAAGAAAAGTATACCAAGGATCTTCTCAAAAGATTCAAGATGGAAGAATGCAAGCCAATCAAGACACCAATGCCAACTAATGGACATCTCGACCTAGATGAGAGAGGTAAACCAATTGATCAAACTCTTTACCGTTCTATGATTGGTAGCTTGTTGTACCTTACCGCATATAGGCCCGATATCATGTTTAGTGTGTGCATGTGTGCTCGCTTTCAAGCGTGCCCTAAAGAACCTCACCTAAGTGCCGTAAAAAGAATCCTAAGATATCTTAAGTACACTCCAAGCATAGGTCTTTGGTACGCCAAAGGAGCTAGATTCCAACTAGTTGGCTATTCCGATTCGGATTATGTCGGTTGCAAAATTGATAGAGAAAGCACATTCAGAGGATGCCATTTGCTTGGGAGGTCCTTAGTATCTTCGTCATCTAAGAAGCAAAATAGTGTGGCTTTGTCCACCGCTGAGGCAGAATACATTGCCGCGGGGGCTTGTTGTGCACAAATCTTATACATGAAACAAACCCTCCTAGACTATGAAGTTGTTCTTGAAAAGGTGCCACTTTTATGTGACAATGAAAGTGCCATTAAAATTGCTAATAATCCGGTACTGCACTCTCGCACCAAGCACATTGATATCCGCCACCACTTTCTAAGAGATCATGTTTCTAAAAATGATATATCACTAGAAGGTGTAAGAAGTAAAAATCAATTAGCGGATATCTTCACTAAACCTTTAGATGAGGCTACCTTTTGTAGGTTAAGAAGTGAACTAAATGTGCTTGATTCTAGTAACTTTAAAAGATGAGCTTGTGTTGTCCCTTGCATTGCATTGTACTTTTTGTCATGTTTAAATTCCCGCAATGCATCTAGAACTTGTCTAACACGGTTATGATAACCCTCCTTTGGAGGAGTGAAGAAGCCTAACCGTGGATCAAACTTGACAAGCAACTAGCCTACCTTTCTCGTTTTGCATTGCATATGCATGGTTGTTGCTTTGTCGTTTCTTTTCGGTTTAGCTTTGAGTAACCTCTGTGTTCGTCCATGAATAGAGAGAGCATTTGAAGCTCCCAAGGGTTCATAAACTCTATTGCATGGCCATACGTTGCTCCTCGGGTGTTTATTGAATATTTTCTTAAAAATAATACTAGCCTAAGGCAAAATATTTTGAAAAATTTGAGGGTTTGAGTGAGGTCACTCATATCAGGTTCCAATTGGTGTTTATTTGAGTCTCTTTGAATTGGAACTTGATTGAGAGAAGTCACGTCGAAAATCGGTTTAAAAAAAAGGCGTTTTACAACGACCGGATGCTGGACCGGACGTTGCATCGGACGCGGTTCTGCTTCACCACCGCGTCCGGTCCCAGCGTCCACCAGCGCGTCCGGTCATTCCCAAAGTTTTTCTTCGAAACCTCTAACCGGACGCTACACCGGACGCGCAGTTGCTGACCACCGCGTCCGGTCCCGGCCACACCACCGCGTCCGATCATCTGTTTTAGTTTTCCGGGCAAAGTGTGACCGGACTCTGTCAGCGTCCGATCGTGCATAATCGAACACGTCCGGTCGTTCCAGGAGCTTACTGGAGTGTGACCGGACACTGCCTCCACCGTGTCCGGTCATTCGACCACCGCGTCCGGTCTTCACGTAAAAAGCGGATCTCACCCCTTTTTAACCGTACGATTGGATCTCGTTTTTTTCTCTTTTCATCCGCTACCGCCCGTTCTCACCGAGATTCCGAGCTCCGCTGTCTCGCCGAGCCGCCGCACCACCACCGTCACGTGCTCCTGCGTGTAGCCACCTTCGCAGCCGCCTTCCTCGCTGCGACCGCACCTTCCTCGCTCGCGCCCGTAGCAGCCCAGCGCCGCCATGCCACCGCAGCTACCCTGCGCCGCCGTCCATCGAGCCACCGGAGCAGCTTCGCACAACACGCCACCACCTTCTCGTGCCTGCTCCCTGCCATGCGCGCGCAGACAGATCCGAGGCTCTCGCCCACCGCCGCGAAAACCCTAACCCTAGCCACCCGATCCGTTCGCCGAGGTTTTTCACGAATTTTCGTCTCCGCGATCGTCTCTGTCTCCGCAAGGTGACGTCTCTGCCTTAGATTAGGGTTTACCGTTGATTTTCGGTAAATTACTAATTTAGTCGTCGATCTCTCGGTACTCCAGGGTTTCGATCGCCGTCTCCGGGTAACCCTAGCGCGTCGAGATCATCTTCCGCTCATTGGATCTTCGCTCGTCGAGGTAGCTATCGTGGTCCTCTCATATCTTACCTCATACACTTGCTCTTATTAGGATGTCACTTATCTTTTTAGATAATATATGTTGCTTATAGTAGATCCATCTATTCTATCGTTTCAGTTTGTCCTGTCAGTGCTGAGTGTGTCAGGTGATCAGTTGTGAATCTGAGGCCAAGCCTGCGGATACGGATTGAGGCCAAGCCTCACAAGTGTCAGTACATCATCTGCTACTTTCTAGTGTTTCTCAGTACAACAGTTTGTCAGTATGGTTCGCTACAAGAACGCTGGTGGGGCACCTAGTGATGAGGATGATAGTCCCCCTAGGAGGACAGAGGTAGATCGTGGCAAGCGAGTAAAGATTGCTACCAAGAAGAGAAAGAGAACACTTACAGAGGCAGAGGTAGCTTAGGCAGTTGCAGATGCAGCAGAGGCAGCTGAGAGAGGTGGCAGGAGCAGTGGTATTCGTATTGGCAAGAGTCACTTTCACCTTGAAGGTCGATAACTTGGTACAGAGGCCACAGAGGAGACAGTGGATGCACCTGCAGAGCAGCCTACAAAGGATCTAGAGGAGACTGAGGAGCAGACAGCACACTCTCCACAGCATCGTCGCTCAGGACTTACATGGGCTCAGGTGACTCCCAGGCCAGAGGGTCAGCGCCGTGGAGGTCATCCACCTCCCAGGGCTCGAGGTCACCCCTAGTTGAGCACTTTGACCTCAGGGGTGCTACAGCCAGACAGGTCTAGGCCCTCAGGTTTGTTGAGGTCACTCGGTGGTTTCCACCTCAGCGGGATTCCCGGGCCTCAGAGGGTTTCTACACTCCTCTGCAGGAGGACTTCTACAGGGCTTATGTCGATAGCGGGATTGCTTTCAGACCTCAGAGAGTCTGTCGACTGGAGGCCCTCATTGAGGTGGTTGGTGAGCAGCTTCGTCCGTATCTGTCCTTTCTGCCTGGATTATTAGATCTTCTTGGACGGACTGGAGCATACTGCGGGACCTGGGTCAGAGAGTTTTACTCCTCACTGTGGATTGACCCAGCACATCAGTTTATACACTTTGCTTTCAGAGGTCGTGACTACAGACTCTATAGCACCAGGGTACGGGAGATTCTCAGACTCCCTGCTTCAGAGACAAAGATTCATCAGCTGTGTTTCAGACAGACTGCACCTCCGAGACGCCCTCACGGTGGGACAGTGCCCCCTACAGATATGATCCGTCCCTGTTTCCGTGAGCCTTTTGGCAAGGGGTCTTGACGTACACCAGCCAGCCTAACACCCATAGCCAGGGTTCTAGATGCTATAGTGAGGAGGACTCTACTTCCGAGGCTTAGATACAGAGAGGGCCTGACTCACATGCAGCTATGGGTAGTACATCACCTCATCTCACAGACCCCGTTTGACCTTTGGGATCTGATGCTTTGTGAGATGGAGGACACCTTGGTAGAGGGCTTCAAGGGTCATAGGCAGCTACCGTACGCTCACTGGATATGCTTCATCATCAGATCTACCTGTGAGTTGCCTGTAGTGATTAGAGCAGAAATTTCTGATACCACCACAGCCTTTCTAGAGTATGACATCCGACAGTTGTGGGCATCAGTTACCAGAGAGCAGGCACCTGGCCTAGGATAGCGTCAAAGGCTAGAGGTACCAGAGACAGCTGCTGAGCAGGACGAGACCGTTGAGGGTCTTGCTAAGGCAGAGCTAGCAGATCTAGATGCTCAGCCAGCTGATCAAGCCGAGGATGTTGCTACTGACAGCACATATGAGGACTATCAGCCCATCCCCCGGTACCGCTCTCCTCAGCCTCACGACCATGAGGCTGGTGGCTCTGGCTCAGGAGAGACAGGAGGTCCAGATGCAGAGATAGGCTCAGGACACAGCTGCCGCGTTCGCTCAGATTCAGGCTCGTCAGGACGAGCTCCAGAGGCAGCAGCTAGAGTTCTAGCGACAACAGTTCGAGATGCAGAGGCAGCAGGCAGCCACTCAGCAGCAGTACCTAGAGCTCATGTGCCACCTTATCATTGTTGGGGTACCTCCACCACCGTCTGTCCTGACTCCAGCTTTACAGTCCAGTGGACCTCATAGTCAGGGGCAGCCGAGTTTTCAGTACACCTCCCCCAGCAGCAGGTGCCTTAGACGTTTCAGTCTCCGAGCTACACTCCTATCTAGACATGATTCACTCCACCAGCTCAGCTTTGACCTCACCTTCTTTCAGGCACTCCATTCACTGACTTAAGTGCCACCTACAGTGAGCTGACTAGACAGCCGTCACCGTCGTACACTACTATTGTGACTACCTCAGAGATGTCAGATTCAGAGACTGTTGTAGTTCCAGTGTCAGGAGCCGCCACTACAGAGACTCTGCCATCTTCAGTTGCTTCGATAGATCCTCCCACTCTTGGTGTCTTTCAGGCTCAGGCGACAGTGACTGCTCCTATAGTTGCTACTACACCTTTAGTTGATGCACCTACTCTACCGACCTAGACCACTTCTCTATCACGTCTATCTACAGAGGGTCAGCCTGACAGTTCAGAGTCTGAGGAGGATACTTCACAGTTTGTGATCACTCCACGCTCCTCGGCACCTGACACGACAGCTTCAGTTCCCCCATCCGATCCTTAGATTAGTTTTTGGCGGTTGATGCCAAAGGGGGAGAGAGAGCATAGATTCAGGGGGAGTGTTGGTAGAGGGTTTCGTTTTTCCATGTGTGCTACATTCATGCATCATGTTTATTTTCTCGCCCTGCATTGTGTGACTTTGAGTTTGTGAGACTATATCTTATCTGTGTCACTTAATGGTGTTTAGCTCATAAGTTTGTGCTTCCGTGCCTTACTCTGATTTCATATGAGCTATATTTATGTGTACTAACTCTTTATGTTTTATCTTATGAGTACACTCAGTTGGCTTGGAACACATAAGCAATGACTAACCCCTTGTGCTTACAGCTTTATGCTTATGTGAACCAAGCATGATCAAAAACCTCAACTTATATCTTCTGAATCTAAAGTGTTGTCATCAATCACCAAAAAGGGGGAGATTGAAAGCATCTAGGCCCCGGTGTTGGTTTTGGCAATTAATGACAACGCATTATTACCATGACCAACGTGTGTTTTGCAGAAACAGTGGTAAGTTAAGTCATGGAGATGATAACTACTTTGGGCACTGTGGTATTCATGTCCCTTGATGGAAATCGTTTCGGTTTTCAAAGGATCAACGATAAGATTAAGGACGGTTAGTTCTGGATGTCAAGGTGTTGAGTTACATCTAGAATAGTCGTTAGGATCTTTGTTTCTTCCTTTGACCGTACTATAAAGGGGGGCATGAGCGAGTAGCTTGACCTAGGTAAGTCTTTTGTTTAGGTGTGGTGCACACTTGTCAAACTTAGCACTAGGAAGCTCTAGAAAAGCTCAAAGTTCAGTTGGAAGCAACTTGGTACAAGTTGCGTCGCGTTTAGAAGACGTTTGAGCAGTTTACCCTTGACCGGACGCGGTCCTGGTCATGACCGGACGCGTCCGGTCAGTACTAACAAGTCACTGCGTTGTTAACTGATTGACCGGACACGGTCCTTAAGAGGACCGGACGCGGTGGTCAGTCTGACACGTGTTCCAGAGGGTAAACAGTGTAATCAGACGCGACTGTGAACTGATCGGCACGTCCAGTCATGTTCTAGTAAGGTCCCAAGGTGACCTGACACGTCCGATCACCTATGATCGGACGCGGTCGAGCGTCAGATCAGTTTCCAGTTAGGCTCTTGCATGATCAGACGCGTCCGGTCATCTCAGACCGGCGCGTCCGGTCACTTAGCGCTAACTCTCGATTTCTGACCGTTACACTTGATCGGCACGTCCGGTCATGTCAACCGGCGCGTCCGGTCAGTGCGCGTTTTGCTGATTCGGTAGGTAACAGTTGGATTTGTCTGAGGGGTGTATAAATACAACCCCTCCACCTCTCTTAGAGGTCTCTTGCTCATTTGTTCAGCTGAGAAACACCTTTGAAGTGCAAGGGATTGCAAGAGCCCTAGTGAGGATAGTGATTTGAGAATCAAAGTTTTAGAATCCTCTCTAGTGACAAGAGTGTAGCAAGTGTGCATCCATCTTCTCATTAGCCTTGTTGTGGTCAAGTGAGAGTTCTAGCTTGTTACTCTTGGTGATCGCCATCACCTAAACGGTTTGGTGGTGATTGGGAGTTTGGTGATCATCCGACGAGAGTGTGGGTGACCCAACTCATGTTGTGAGCAGTTTTGGGTGATTCGTCGCGACGGAGTGTCAAAGAATCAACCCGTAGAGAGCACTTGATCCTTGTGCGGATCAAGGGGGAGCTACACCCTTGCACGGGTGCTCCAACGAGGACTAGTGGGGAGTGGCGACTCTCCGATACCTCGGCAAAACATCGCCGTGTTCCTAACCCTTACTTTCAAGCATTTACATTCGTGTATTACTTTCATTGCTTGTTTACTTTCCTAGAATTGCCATGCTAGTCTAGGATTGGAACTTAGGGTGCAAAACTTTTACCGGTAGAATCACAAGGAACACTAGTAGGCATTAGGGGTCAAGTTTGGCTTGTAGGATTTAATTCTTGCAATTAATTTTTAGAAAAGCCCAATTCACCCCCCCCCTCTTAGGCATCTTGATCCTTTCACACTTGAGCCTCGTCACCTAGGAGTACCATCGAGCGCGTCCAAAATGATTTCCGTGCCTATGGTACGTTCGACGCAAACCGTGCACCGATCTCGCATCAAGGTTAGCACTATCTCCAAACAGACCAAAACGAGCATCCACATGAGCCTCGTCACCTAGGAGTACCATCGGGTGCGTCCAAAACGATTTCTGAGCGATGTTTGGCGCAAACCGTGCACCTACCTTGCACTGACACTACCACTTTCTCCAAATGGATTGAAACAAGATTCCACATGACCAATGTCACATAGGAGATCCATCAGGTGTGTCCAAAATGATTTCTGAGCCTATGGTATGTTCGACGCAAACCGTGCACCAATCTCGCATCAAGACTAGCACTATCTCCAAACAGACCAAAACAAGTATCCACTTAAGCCTCGTCACCTAGGAGTACCATTAGGGGCGTCCAAAACGATTTATATGACTTTGGTACGTTTGGCGCAAATAGTGCACCTATCTTGCACTGACAGTACCGCTGTCTCCATATGGATTGAAACGAGATTCCACATGACCAATGTCACCTAGGAGATCCATCAGGTACATCCAACACAATTTCTGAGCCTACGGTACGTTCGGCGCAAACCGTGCACCTATCTAGAGTCAAGGTTAGCAGTATCTCCAAACAGACCAAAACGACCATCCAATTGAGCCTCGTCACCTAGGAGTACTATCGGGTGCGTCCAAAATGATTTCTGAGCCTATGGTACGTTCGGCGCAAACCGTGCATCTATCTTGCGTCAAAATTAGCACTATCTCCAAACAGACCAAAACGAGCATCCACTTGAGCCTCGTCACCTAGGAGTACCATCGGGTGTCTTTGAAACGATTTTCAAGCCTGTTGTACATTCGGCGCAAACCGTGCAACTATCTTGCGTCAAGATTAGCACTATCTCCAAATAGACTGAAACAAGTAACCACTTGAGCCTCGTCACCTAGAAGTACCATCAGGTGCATCCCAAAATGATTTCTTATCTACGTTTGGCGCAAACCGTGCACCTATCTTGCACTGACTCTAATAGTGTCTCCAAATGGATTGAAACGAGATTCCACATGACCAATGTCATCGCGGAGATCCATCGCGTGCGTCCAAAATGATTTCAGAGCCTATGGTACGTTCGGTGCAAACCGTGAAAATATCTTGTGTCAAGATTAGCTCTATGTCCAAACAGACCAAAACGAGCATCCATATGTGCCTCGTCACCTAGGAGTACCATCGGGTGCGTCCAAAACGATTTTCGAGCCTATGGTACGTTCGATGCAAACCGAGCCTCTATCTTGCGTCAAGATTAGCACTATCTCCAAACAGACCAAAATGAGCATACACTTGAGCCTTGTCACCTAGGAGTACCATTGGGTGCGTTCAAAACGATTTCTATGCCTATGGTTTGTTTAGTGCAAACCGTGCACGTAACTTGCACTAAGACTCCGTTGTCACCAAATGGATTGAAATGGGATTCCACCTGACCAAAGTCACAAAGGAGATCCATCGGGTGCATCCAAAATGATTTATGAGCCTATGCTATGTTCGGTGCAAACCATGCACCTTTCTTGCGTCAAGGTTAGCACTATGTCTAAATAGACCCAAACGAGCATCCACTTGAGCCTCGTCACCTATCAGTACCATCGAGCGCGTCCAAAACAATTTCTGAGCCTATGATACGTTCGAAGCAAACCGTACACCAATCTCGTATGAAGGTTAGCACTATGTCTAAACAGACCAAAACGAGCATCCACTTGAGCCTCGTCACCTAGGAGTACCATCGGGTGCGTCCAAAACGATTTTTGAGTGATGTTTGGCGCAAACCGTGCACCTATCTTGCACTGACACTACCACTATGTCCAATGGATTGAAACGAGATTCCACACGACCAATGTCACAGAGGAGATCTATCAGGTGTGTCCAAAATGATTTCCGAGCCTATGGTACATTCGACGCAAACCGTGCACCAATCTCGCATCAAGATTAGCACTATCTCCAGACAGACCAAAACGAGCATCCACTTAAGCCTCATCACCTAGGAGTACCATCGGGTGCATCCAAAATGATATCTATGCCTATGGTACATTTAGCGCAAACAGTGCACCTATCTTGCACTGACAGTACTGCTGTCTCCAAATGGATTGAAACGAGATTCCACATGACCAATGTCACCTAGGAGAACCATCGGGTGCATCCAAAACAATTTCTGAGCCTACAGTATGTTCAGCGCAAACCGTGCACCTACCTGGCGTTAAGGCTAGCACTATCTCTAAACAGACCAAAACGAGTATCCAATTGAGCCTCATCACCTAGGAGTACCATCGGATACGTCTAAAATGATTTTTGAGCCTATGGTTCTTCAACGCAAACCGTGCACCTATCTTGCGTCAAGATTAGCACTATCTCCAAACATACCAAAACGAGCATCCACTTGGGCCACGTCACCTAGGAGTACCATCGGGTGCGTCCAAAATGATTTCTGTGCCTATGGTACGTTTGGCGCAAATCGTGCACCTGTCTTGCACTGACACTATCACTGTCTCCAAATGGATTGAAACGAGATTCCACATGAACAATGTCACATAGGAGATCTATCAGGTGCGTCCAAAATGATTTCTGACCGTATGTAACGTTCGGCGCAAACCGTGCATCTGTCTTCCGTCAAGGTTAGCACTATCTCCAAACAGACGAAAACGAGCAAACACTTGAGCCTCCTCACCTAGGAGTACCATCGGGTGTGTCTGAAATGATTTTTCGAGCTTGTGGTACGTTTGGCGCAAACCGTGCAACTATCTTGCGTCAAGATTAGCACTATCTCCAAATAGACTGAAACAAGTAACCACTTGGGCCTCATCACCTAGAAGTACCATCGGGTGCATCCCAAAATGATTTCTTATCTACGTTTGTCACAAACTGTGCACCTATCTTGCACTGACTCTAACAGTGTCTCCAAATGGATTGAAACGAGATTCCACATAACCAATGTCACCGTGGAGATCCATCAGGTTTGTCCAAAATTATTTCTGAGCCTACGGTACGTTCAGCGCAAATCGTGCAACTATCTTGTGTCAACATTAGCTCCATGTCCAAACAGACCAAAACGAGCATCCATGTGTGCCTCGTCACCTAGGAGTACCATCGGGTGCGTCCAAAACGATTTTCGAGCCTATGGTACGTTCAACGCAAACCAAGCATCTATCTTGCGTCAAGATTAGCACTATCTCCAAATAGACCAAAATGAGCATCTACTTGAGCCTCGTCACCTAGGAGTACCATTGGGTGTGTCCAAAACAATTTATGTGCCTATGGTACGTTTAGCGCAAACCGTGCACGTGACTTGCCCTAACACTCCGCTGTCACCAAATGGATTGAAATGGGATTCCACCTGACCAAAGTCACAAAGGAGATCCATCGGGTGCATCCAAAATGATTTTAGAGCCTATGCTATGTTCCACGCAAACCGTGCACCTATCTTGCGTCAAGGTTAGCACTATATCTAAACAGACCAAAACAAGCATCCACTTGAGCCTCATCACCTAGGAGTACCATCGAGCGCGTCCAAAATGATTTCCGAGCCAATGGTACGTTCGACGCAAACCGAGCACCAATCTCACAATCTCCAAATAGACCAAAACGAGCATCCACTTGATCCTCATCACCTAGGAGTACCATCGGGTGCGTCCAAAACGATTTCTGAGCGATGTTTGGCGCAAACTGTGCACCTATCTTGCACTGTCACTACCACTGTCTCCAAATGGATTCAAACGAGATTCCACATGACCAATGTCACATGGGAGATCCATCAGGTGTGTCCATAACAATTTCTAAGCTTATGGTACGTTTGACGCAAACCGTGCACCAATCTCGCATCAAGATTAGCACTATCTCTAAACAGACCAAAACGAGCATCCACTTAAGCCTCGTCACCTAGGAGTACCATCGGGTGCGTCCAAAATGATTTCTATGCCTGTGGTACGTTTGGCGCAAACAATGCACCTATCTTGCACTGACTGTACCGCTATCTCCAAATGGATTGAAACGAGATTCCACATGACTAATATCACCTAGGAGATCCATCGGGTGCATCCAAAACAATTTCTGAGCCTACGGTACTTTCGACGCAAACCGTGCACCTATCTGGCATCAAGGTTAGCACTATCTCCAAACAGACCAAAACGAGCATCCAATTGAGCCTCATCACCCAGGAGTACCATCGGATGCGTCCAAAATGATTTCTGAGCCTATGGTTCGTTCAACGCAAACCGTGCACCTATCTGGCGTTAAGATTAGCACTATCTCCAAACATACCAAAACGAGCATCCACTTGGGCCACGTCACCTAGGAGTACCATCGGGTGCGTCCAAAATGATTTCTGTGCCTATGGTATGTTTGGCGCAAATCGTGCACATATCTTGCACCAACACTACCACTGTCTCCAAATGGATTGAAACGAGATTCCACAAGACCAATGTCACATAGGAGATCTATCGGGTGCATCCAAAATGATTTCTGACCATATGTTACGTTCGGCGCAAACCGTGTATCTATCTTGCGTCAAGATTAGCACTATCTCGAAATAGACTGAAACAAGTAACCACTTGAGCCCATCACCTAGAATTACCATCGGGTGCATCCAAATGATTTCTTATCTACGTTTGGAGCAAACCGTGCACCTATCTTGCACTGGCTCTAACAGTTTCTCCAAATGGATTGAAACGAGATTCCACATGACCAATGTCACCGCGAAGATCCATCGGGTGCGTCCAAAATGATTTCTGAGCGATGTTTGGCGCAAACCGTGCAACTATCTTGTGTCAAGATTAGCACTATCTCCAAACAGACCAAAATGAGCATCCACCTGAGCCTCGTCACCTAGGAGTACCATTGGGTGCGTCCAAAATGATTTCTGTGCCTATGGTACGTTTAGCGCAAACCGTGCACGTACCTTGCACTAAGACTCCGCTGTCTCCAAATGGATTGAAATGGGATTCCACCTAACCAAAGTCACAAAGGAGATCCATCGGGTGCATCCAAAATGATTTATGAGCCTATGCTATGTTCGGTGCAAACCGTGCACCTATCTTCAGTCAAGGTTAGCACTATGTCTAAACAGACCAAAACGAGCATCCACTTGAGCCTTGTCACCATGGAGTACCATCGAGCGCGGCCAAAACGATTTCCGAGCCTATGGTACGTTCGACGCAAACCGTGCACCAATCTCGCATCAAGGTTAGCACTATCTCCAAACAGACCAAAACAAGCATCCACTTGAGCCTCGTCACCTAGGAGGACCATCGCGTGTGTCCAAAACAATTTCTGAGTGATGTTTGGTGCAAACTGTGCACCTATCTTGCCCTGACTCCACTGTCTCCAAATGGATTGAAACAAGATTCCACATGACCAATGTCACATAGGAGATCCATCAGGTGTGTCCAAAATGATTTATGATCCTACGAAACGTTTGGAGCAAACTGTGAACCTATCTGGCGTCAAGGTTAGCACTATCTCCAAACAGAGCAAAACGAGCATCCAATTGAGCCTTGTTACCTAGGAGTACCATCGGATGCGTCCAAAATGATTTCTGAGCCTATGGTTCGTTCAATGCAAATTGTGCACCTATATTGCATCAAGATTAGCACTATCTCCAAACGGACCAAAACGAGCATCCACTTAAGCCTCGTCACCTAGGAGTACCATCGGGTGCGTCCAAATTGATTTCTATAACTATGGTATGTTTGGTGCAAACAATGCACCTATCTTGCACTGACAGTACCGCTGTCACCAAGTGGATTGAAACAAGATTCCACATGACCAATGTCACCTAGGAGGTACATCGGGTGCATCCAAAACAATTTCTAAGCCTACGGTACGTTCGGCTCAAACCATGCACCTATCTGGCGTCAAGGTTAGCACTATCTCCAAACAGACCAAAACGAGCATCCAATTGAGCCTCGTCACCTAGGAGTACCATCAGATGCGTCCAAAATGATTTTTTAGCCTATGGTTCGTTCAACGCAAACCGTGCCCCTATCTTGCTTCAAGATTAGCACTATCTCCAAACAGAACAAAACGAGCATCCACTTAAGCCTCGTCACCTAGGAGTACCATCGGGTGCGTCCAAAACGATTTCTATGCCTATGGTACGTTTGGTACAAACAGTGCACCTATCTTGCACTGACAGTACCGCTGTCTCCAAATGGATTGAAACAAGATTCCATATGACCAATGTCACCTAGGAGGTCCATCGGGTGCATCCAAAACAATTTCTAAGCCTACGGTACGTTCGATGAAAACCATGCACCAATCTCGCATCAAGGTTAGCACTATCTCCAAACAGACCAAAACGAGCATCCACTTGAGCCTCGTCACCTAGGAGGACCATCGGGTGCGTCCAAAATGATTTCTGAGCGATGTTTGGTGCAAACCGTGCACCTATCTTGCACTGACACTACCACAGCCTCCAAATGGATTGAAACAAGATTCCATGTGACCAATGTCACATAGGAGATCCATCTGGTGTGTCCAAAATGATTTATGATCCTACGGTACGTTCGGCGCAAACCGTGCACCTATCTGGCGTCAAGGTTAGCACTGTATCCAAACAGACCAAAACGAGCATCCAATTGAGCCTCGTCACCTAGGAGTACCATCGGATGCGTCCAAAATGATTTCTGAGCCTATGGTACGTTCGACGCAAACCATGCACCAATCTCGCATCAAGATTAGCACTATCTCCAAACAGACCAAAACGAGCATCCACTTAAGCCTCGTCACCTAGGAGTACCATCGGGTGCGTCCAAAACGATTTCTATGCCTATGGTACGTTTGGTGCAAACAGTGCACCTGTCTTGCACTGACAGTACCGCTGTCTCCAAATGGATTGAAACGAGATTCCACATGACCAATTTCACCTAGGAGGTCCATCAGGTGCATCCAAAACAATTTCTAAGCCTACGGTACGTTCGGCGCAAACCGTGCACCTATCTGGCGTCAAGGTTAGCACTATCTCCAAACAGACCAAAACGAGCATCCAATGGAGCTTCGTCACCTAGGAGTACCATTAGATGTGTCCAAAATGATTTTTGAGCCTATGGTTCATTCAACGCAAACCGTGCACCTATCTTGCATCAAGATTAGCACTATCTCCAAATATACCAAAACGAGCATCCACTTGGGCCACGTCACCTAGGAGTACCACCGGGTGCGTCCAAAACGATTTTTGTGCCTATGGTACGTTTGGCACAAATCATGCACCTATCTTGCACTGACACTACCACTGTCTGCAAATAGATTGAAACGAGATTCCACATGACCAATGTCACATAGGAGATCTATCGGGTGCATCCAAAATGATTTCTGACCATATGTTACGTTCGGCGCAAAACAAGCACCTATCTGGTGTCAAGGTTAGCACTATCTCCAAACAGACCAAAACAAGCATCCAATTGAGCCTCATCACCTAGGAGTACCATTAGATGCGTCCAAAATGATTTTTGAGCCTATGGTTCGTTAAACGCAAACCGTGCACCTATCTTGCGTCAAGATTAGCACTATCTCCAAATATACCAAGATGAGCATCCACTTAAGCCTCGTCACCGAGGAGTACCATCGGGTGCGTCCAAAATGATTTCTATGCCTATGGTACGTTTGGTGCAAACAGTGCACCTATCTTGCACTGACAATACCGCTGTCTCCAAAAGGATTGAAATGAGATTTCACATGACCAATGTCACCTAGGAGGTCAATCGGGTGCATCCAAAACAATTTCTAAGTCTACGGTACATTCGACGCAAACTGTGCACCAATCTCGCATCAAGGATAGCACTATTTCCAAACAGACCAAAACGAGCATCCACTTGAGCCTCATCACCTAGGAGGACCATTGGGTGCGTTCAAAACGATTTCTGAGCGATGTTTGGTGCAAACCGTGCACCTATCTTGCACTGACACTATCACTGTCTCCAAATGGATTGAAACGAGATTTCACATGACCAATGTCACATAGGGGATCCATCAGGTGTGTCCAAAATGATTTCTGATTCTATGGTACGTTTGGCGCAAACCGTGCACCTATCTGCCGTCATGGTTAGCACTATATCCAAACAGACCAAAACGAGCATCCAATTGAGCCTCGTCACCTAGGAGTACCATCGGATGCGTCTAAAATGATTTCTGAGTCTACGGTACGTTCGACACAAACCGTGCACCAATCTCGCTCAAGATTAGCACTATCTCCAAACAGACCAAAACGAGCATCCACTTAAGCCTCGTCACCTAGGAGTACCATCAGGTGCGTCCAAAACGATTTCTATGCCAATGGTACGTTTGGTGCAAACAGTGCACCTATCTTGCACTGACAGTACCGCTGTCTCCACATGACCAATTTCACCTAGGAGGTCCATCAGATGCATCCAAAACAATTTCTACGCCTACGGTACGTTCGGCGCAAACCGTGCACCTATCTGGCGTCAAGGTTAGCACTATTTCCAAACAGACCAAAATGAGCATCCAATGGAGCCTCGTCACCTAGGAGTACCATCAGATGCGTCCAAAATGATTTTTGAGCCTATGGTTCATTCAACGCAAACCGTGCACCTATCTTGCGTCAAGATTAGCGCTATCTCTAAAAATAACAAAACAAGCATCCACTTTGGCCACGTCACCTAGGAGTACCACCGGTTGCATCAAAAACGATTTATGTGCCTATGGTACATTTGGCACAAATCGTGCACCTATCTTGCGCTGATACTACCACTGTTTCCAAATACATTGAAACGAGATTCCACATGACCAATGTCACATAGGAGATCTATCGGGTGTGTCCAAAATGATTTCTGACCATATGTTACGTTCGGCGCAAACCGTGCAGATTTTGCATCAAGATTAGCACTATCTCCAAACAGACCAAAACGAGCATCCACTTGAGCCTCCTCACCTTGGAGTACCATCGAGTGTGTCTGAAACGATGTTCGAGATTGTGGTACGTTCGGCGTAAATCGTGCAACTATCTTGCGTCAAGATTAGCACTATCTCCAAATAGACTGAAACAAGTAACCACTTGAGCCTCATCACCTAGAAGTACCATCGGGTGCATCCCAAAATGGTTTCTTATCTACGTTTGGTGCAAACCGTGCACCTATCTTGCACTGACTCTAACAGTGTCTCCAAATGGATTGAAACGAGATTACACATGACCAATGTCGCCGCGAAGATCCATCGTGTGCGTCTAAAATGATTTCTGAGCCTATGGTACGTTCGGCGCAAACCGTGCAACTATCTTGTGTCAAGATTAGCTCTATGTCCAAACATACCAAAACCAGCCTCCATGTGTGCCTCGTCACCTAGGAGTACCATTGGGTGCATCAAAAATGATTTCTGTGCCTATGGAACGTTTAGCACAAACCGTGCACGTACCTTGCACTAAGACTCCGCTATCACCAAATGGATTGAAATGGGATTCCACCTGACCAAAGTCACAAAGGAGATCCATCGGGTGCATCCACAATTATTTCTGAGCCTATGCTATGTTCAACGCAAACCGTGCACCTATCTTGCGTCAAGGTTAGCGCTATGTCTAAACAAACCAAAATGAGCATCCACTTGAGCCTCGTCACCTAGGAGTACCATCGAGCGCGTCCAAAAGGATTTCTGAGCCTATGGTACGTTCGACGCAAACCATGCACCAATCTCGCATCAAGGTTAGCACTATCTCCAAACAGACCAAAATGAGCATCCACTTGAGCCTCGTCACTTAGGAGTACCATCGGGTGCGTCCAAAATGATTTCTGAGCGATGTTTGGTGCAAACCGTGCACCTATCTTGCACTGACACTACCACGGTCTCCAAATGGATTGAAACGAGATTCCACATGACCAATGTCACATAGGAGATCTATCAGGTGTGTCCAATACGATTTCTGAGCCAATGGTACGTTCGACGCAAACCGTGCACCAATCTCGCATCAAGATAGCACTAGCTCCAAACAGACCAAAACGAGCATCCACTTAAGCCTCGTCACCTAGGAGTACCACTGGGTGCTTCCTAAATGATTTCTATAACTATGGTACGTTTGGTGCAAACAGTGCACCTATCTTGCACTGATAGTACCACTGTCTCCAAATGGATTGAAACGAGATTCCACATGACCAATGTCACCTCGGAGGTCCATCGGGTGCATCCAAAACAATTTCTAAGCCTACGGTACGTTCGGCGCAAACCATGCACCTATCTGGCGTCAAGGTTAGCACTATCTCCAAACAGACCAAAACGAGCATCCAATTGAGCCTCATCACCTAGGAGTACCATCAGATGCGTCCAAAATGATTTTTGAGCCAATGGTTCGTTCAACGCAAACCGTGCACCTATCTTGCGTCAAGATGAGCACTATCTCCAAATATACAAAGACGAGCATCCACTTAAGCCTCGTCACCTAGGAGTACCATCGGGTGCGTCCAAAACGATTTCTATGCCTATGGTACGTTTGGTGCAAACAGTGCACCTATCTTGCACTGATAGTACCGCTGTCTCCAAATGGATTGAAACGAGATTCCACATGACCAATGTCACCTAGGACGTCCATCGGGTGCATCCAAAACAATTTCTAAGACTACGGTACGTTCGACGCAAACCATGCACCAATCTCGCATCAAGGTTAGCACTATCTCCAAACAGACCAAAACGAGCATCCACTTGAGCCTTGTCACCTAGGAGGACCATCGGGTGCGTCCAAAATGATTTCTGAGCGATGTTTAGTGCAAACCGTGCACCTATCTTGCACTGAAACTACCACTATCTCCAAATGGATTGAAACGATATTTAACATGACCAATGTCACATAGGAGATCCATCAGGTGTGTCCAAAATGATTTCTAATCCTATGGTACGTTCTGTGCAAACCATGCGCCTATCTGGCGTCAAGGTTAGCACTATCTCCAAATAGACCAAAACGAGCATCCAATTGAGCCTCGTCACCTAGGAGTACCATCGGATGCGTCCAAAATGATTTATGAGCCTATGGTACGTTCAACGCAAACCGTGCACCAATCTCGCATTAAGATTAGCACTATCTCCAAACAGACCAAAACGAGCATCCACTTAAGCCTCGTCACCTAGGAGTACCATCGAGTGCGTCCAAAACGATTTCTATGCGTATGGTACGTTTGGTGCAAACAGTGCACCTATCTTGCACTGACAGTACCGCTGTCTCCAAATGGATTGAAACGAGATTCCACATGACCAATTTCACCTAGAGGTCCATCGGGTGCATCCAAAACAATTTCTAAGCCTACGGTACGTTCGGCGCAAACCGTGCACCTATCTGGCGTCAAGGTTAGCACTATCTCCAAACAGACCAAAACGAGCATCCAATTGAGCGTCGTCACCTAGGAGTACCATCAGATGCGTCCAAAATGATTTTTGAGCCTATGGTTCGATCAACGCAAACCGTGCACCTATGTTGCGTCAAGATTAGCACTATCTCCAAATATACCAAAACGAGCATCCACTTGGGCCACGTCACCTAGGAGTACCACCGGGTGCGTCCAAAACGATTTCTGTGCCTATGGTACGTTTGGCGCAAACCTAGGAGCACCTATCTTGCACTGACAATACCACTGTCTTCAAATAGATTGAAACGAGATTCCACATGACCAATGTCACGTAGGAGATCTATCGGGTGCGTCCAAAATGATTTCTGACCATATGTTACGTTCGGCGCAAACCGTGTAGATCTTGCGTCAAGATTAGCACTATCCCCAAATAGACCAAAAAGAGCATCCACTTGAGCCTCCTCACCTAGGAGTACCATCGGGTGTGTCTAAAACGATGTTCGAGCTTGTGGTACGTTCGGCGTAAACCGTGCAACTATCTTGCGTCAAGATTAGCACTATCTCCAAATAGACTGAAACAAGTATCCACTTGAGCCTCATCACCTAGAAGTACCATCGGGTGCATCCCAAAATGGTTTCTTATCTATGTTTGGCGCAAATCGTGCACCTATCTTGCACTGACTCTAACAGTGTCTCCAAATGGATTGAAACGAGATTACACATGACCAATGTCACCGCGGAGATCCATCGCGTGCGTCCAAAATGAGTTCTGAGCCTATGTTACGTTCGGCACAAACCGTGCAACTATCTTGTGTCAAGATTAGCTCTATGTCCAAATAGACAAAAACCAGCATCCATGTGTGCCTCGTCACCTAGGAGTACCATTGGTGCGTCCAAAACGATTTTTTGAGCCTATGGTCGTTCGACGCAAACCGAGCATCTATCTTGCGTCAAGGTTAGCACTATCTCCAAACAGACCAAAATGAGCATCCACTTGAGCCTCGTCACCTAAGAGTACCATTGGGTGCATCCAAAATGATTTCTGGCCTATGGTACGTTTAGCGCAAACCGTGCACGTACCTTGCACTAAGACTCTGCTATCACCAAATGGATTGAAATGGGATTCCACCTGACCAAAGTCACAAAGGAAATCCATCGGGTGCATCCACAATGATTTCTGAGCCCATGCTATGTTCAGCGCAAACCATGCACCTATCTTGCGTCAAGGTTAGTGCTATGTCTAAACAGACCAAAATGAGTATCCACTTGTGCCTCGTCACCTAGGAGTACCATCGAGCGCGTCCAAAACGATTTCCGAGCCCGTGGTACGTTGGACGCAAACCGTGCACCAATCTTGCATCAAGGTTAGCACGATCTCGAAACAGACCAAAACGAGCATCCACTTGAGCCTCGTCACCTAGGAGTACCATCAGGTGCGTCCAAAACAATTTCTGAGTGATGTTTGGTGCAAATCGTGCACCTATCTTGCACTAACACTACCACTGTCTCCAAATGGATTGAAACGAGATTCCACATGACCAATGTCACATAGGAGATCCATCAGGTGTGTCCAAAACAATTTTTGAGCCGATGGTACGTTCGACGCAAACCATTCACCAATCTCGCATCAAGATTAGCACTATCTCCAAACAGACCAAAACAAGCATCCACCTAAGCCTCATCACCAAGGAGTACCATCGGGTGCTTCCTAAACGATTTCTATAACTGTGGTACGTTTGATGCAAACAGTGCACCTATCTTGCACTGACAGTACCGCTGTCTCCAAATGGATTGAAACGAGATTCCACATGACCAATGTCACCTAGGAGGTCCATCGGGTGCATCCAAAACAATTTCTAAGCCTACGGTACGTTCGACGCAAACCATGCACCAATCTCGCATCAAGGTTATCACTATCTCCAAACAGACCAAAACGAGCATCCACTTGAGCCTCGTCACCTAGGAGGACCATTGGGTGCGTCCAAAACGATTTCTGAGCGATGTTTGGTGCAAACCGTGCACCTATCTTGCACTGACACTACCGCTGTATCCAAATGGATTGAAATGATATTCCACATGACCAATGTCACATAGGAGATCCATCAGGTATGTCCAAAACGATTTCTGATCCTACGGTACGTTCGGTGCAAACCGTGCACCTATCTAGCGTCAAGGTTAGCACTATCTCCAAACAGACCAAAACGAGCATCCAATTGAGCCTCGTCACCTAGGAGTACCATCGGATGCATCCAAAATGATTTATGAGCCTATGATATGTTCAACGCAAACCGTGCACCAATCTCGCATCAAGATTAGCACTATCTCGCAAACCGTTCAACCCAAAATGGTTTCTTATCTATGTTTGGCGCAAACCGTGCACCTATCTTGCACTGACTCTAACAGTGTCTCCAAATGGATTGAAACAAGATTCCACATGACAAATGTCACATACGAGATCCATCAGGAGTGTCCAAAACGATTTCTGAGCCGATGGTACGTTCGACGCAAACCGTGCACTAATCTCACATCAAGATTAGCACTATCTCCAAACAGACCAAAACGAGCATCCACTTAAGCCTCGTCACCTAGGAGTACCATTAGGTGCTTCCTAAACGATTTCTATAACTATGGTACATTTGGTGCAAACAGTGCACCTATCTTGCACTGACAGTACCGCTGTCTCCAAATGGATTGAAACGAGATACCACATGACCAATGTCACCTAGGAGGTCCATCGGGATGATCCAAAACAATTTCTAAGCCTATGGTATGTTCAGCCCAAACCATGCACCTATCTGGCGTCAAGGTTAGCACTATCTCCAAACAGACCAAAACGAGTATCCAATTGAGCCTCATCACCTAGGAGTACCATCAGATGCGTCCAAAATGATTTTTGATCCAATGGTTCGTTCAACGCAAACCATGCACCTATCTTGCGTCAATATTAGCACTATCTCCAAATATACCAAGACGAGCATCCACTTAAGCCTCGTCACCTAGGAGTACCATCGGGTGCGTCCAAAACGATTTCTATGCCTATGGTACGTTTGGTGCAAATAGTGCACCTATCTTGCACTAACACTACCACTGTCTCCAAATGGATTGAAACGAGATTCCACATGACCAATGTCATATAGGAGATCCATCAGGTGTGTCCAAAACGATTTTTGAGCCGATGGTACGTTCGACGCAAACCATTCACCAATCTCGCATCAAGATTAGCACTATCTCCAAACAGACCAAAACGAGCATCCACCTAAGCCTCATCACCAAGGAGTACCATCGGGTGCTTTCTAAACGATTTCTATAACTGTGGTACGTTTGATGCAAACAGTGCACCTATCTTGCACTGACACTACCGCTGTATCCAAATGGATTAAAACGAGATTCCACATGACAAATATCACCTAGGAGGTCCATCGGGTGCATCCAAAACAATTTCTAAGCCTACGGTACGTTCGACGCAAACCGTGCACCAATCTCGCATCAAGGTTAGCACTATCTCCAAATAGACCAAAACGAGCATCCACTTGAGCCTCGTCACCTAGGAGGACCATAGGGTGCGTCCAAAATGATTTCTGAGCGATGTTTGGTGCAAACCGTGCACCTATCTTGCACTGACACTACCACTGTCTCCAAATGGATTGAAACAAGATTCCACATGACCAATGTCACATACGAGATCCATCAGGTGTGTCCAAAACGATTTCTGAGCCGATGGTACGTTCGACGCAAACCGTGCACTAATCTCACATCAAGATTAGCACTATCTCCAAACAGACCAAAACGAGCATCCACTTAAGCCTCGTCACCTAGGAGTACCATCAGGTGCTTCCTAAACTATTTCTATAACTATGGTACGTTTGGTGCAAACAGTGCACCTATCTTGCACTGACAGTACCGCTGTCACCAAATGGATTAAAACGAGATTCCACATGACCAATGTCACCTAGGAGGTCCATCGGGAGCATCCAAAACAATTTCTAAGCCTATGGTATGTTCGGCGCAAACCATGCACCTATCTGGCGTCAAGGTTAGCACTATCTCCAAACAGACCAAAACGAGTATCCAATTGAGCCTCATCACCTAGGAGTACCATCAGATGCGTCCAAAATGATTTTTGAGCCAATGGTTCGTTCAACGCAAACCGTGCAACTATCTTGCGTCAATATTAGCACTATCTCCAAATATACCAAGACGAGCATCCACTTAAGCCTCGTCATCTAGGAGTACCATCGGGTGCGTCCAAAATGATTTCTATGCCTATGGTACGTTTGGTGCAAATAGTGCACCTATCTTGCACTGACAGTACTGCTGTCTCCAAATGGATTAAAACGAGATTCCACATGACAAATGTCACCTAGGAGGTCCATCGGGTGCATCCAAAACAATTTCTAAGCCTACAGTACGTTCGACGCAAACCGTGCACCAATCTCGCATCAAGGTTAGCACTATCTCCAAATAAACCAAAACGAGCATCCACTTGAGCCTCGTCTCCTAGGAGGACCATAGGGTGCGTCCAAAACGATTTCTGAGCGATGTTTGGTGCAAACCGTGCACCTATCTTGCACTGACACTACGACTGTCTCCAAATGGATTGAAACGAGATTCCACATGACTAATGTCACATAGGAGATCCATCAGGTGTGTCCAAAATAATTTCTGATCCTACGGTACGTTCGGCGGAAACCGTGCACCTATCTGGCCTCAAGGTTAGCATTATCTCCAAACAGACCAAAACGAGCATCCAATTGAGCCTCGTCACCTAGGAGTACCATCGGATGCGTCCAAAATGATTTCTGAGCCGATGGTACGTTCGACGCAAACCGTGCACCAATCTCGCATCAAGATTAGCACTATCTACAAACAGACCAAAACGAGCTTCCACTTAAGCCTCGTCACCTAGGAGTACCATCGGGTGCTTCCTAAACGATTTTCTATAACTATGGTACGTTTTGGTGCAAACAGTGCACCTATCTTGCACTGACAGTATCGTTGTCTTCAAATGGATTGAAACGAGATTCCACATGACCAATGTCACCTAGGAGGTCCATCAGGTGCATCCAAAACAATTTCTAAGCCTACGGTACGTTCGGCGCAAACCATGCACCTATCTGGCGTCAAGGTTAGCACTATCTCCAAACAGACCAAAACGAGCATCCAATTGAGCCTCATCCCCTAGGAATACCATCAGATGCGTCCAAAATAATTTTTGAGCCAATGGTTCGTTCAACGCAAACCGTGCACCTATATTGCGTCAAGATTAGCACTATCTCCAAATAGACTGAAATAAGTAACCACTTGAGCCTCATCACCTAGGAGTACCATCGGGTGCATCCCAAAATGGTTTCTTATCTATGTTTGGCGCAAACCGTGCACCTATCTTGCACTGACTCTAACAGTGTCTCCAAATGGATTGAAACGAGATTACACATGACCAATGTCACCGTGGAGATCCATCGCGTGCGTCCAAAATGATTTCTGAGCCTTTGTTATGTTCGGCGCAAACCGTGCAACTATCTTGTGTCAAGATTAGCTCTATGTCCAAACAGACCAAAATCAGCATGCATGTGTACCTCGTCACCTAGGAGTACCATTGGTGCGTCCAAAATGATTTTTGAGCCTATGGTACATTCGACGCAAACCGAGCATCTATCTTGCGTCAAGGATAGCACTATCTCCAAACAGATCAAAATGAGCATCCACTTGAGCCTCGTCACCTAGGAGTACCATTGGGTGCACCCAAAATTATTTCTGTGCCTATGGTACGTTTAGCGCAAACCGTGCACGTACCTTGCACTAAGACTCTGCTATCACCAAATGGATTGAAATGGGATTCCACCTAACCAAAGTTACAAAGGAGATCCATCGGGTGCATCCACAATGATTTCTGAGCCTATGCTATGTTCAGCGCAAACCGTGCACCTATCTTGCGTCAAGGTTAGCGCTATGTCTAAACAGACCAAAATGAGCATCCACTTGAGCCTTGTCACCTAGGAGTACCATCGAGCGCGTCCAAAACGATTTCCGAGCCCATGGTACGTTGGACGCAAACCGTGCACCAATCTTGCATCAAGGTTAGCACGATCTCGAAACAGACCAAAACGAGCATCCACTTGAGCCTCATCACCTAGGAGTACCATCAGGTGCGTCCAAAACATTTTCTGAGCGATGTTTGGTGCAAACCGTGCACCTATCTTGCACTAACACTACCACTGTCTCCAAATTGATTGAAACGAGATTCCACATGACCAATGTCACATAGGAGATCCATCAGGTGTGTCCAAAATGATTTCTGAGCCGATGGTATGTTCGACGCAAACCATGCACCAATCTCGCATCAAGATTAGCACTATCTCCAAACAGACCAAAACGAGCATCCACTTAAGCCTCATCACCAAGGAGTACCATCGGGTGCTTTCTAAATGATTTCTATAACTATGGTACGTTTGGTGCAAACAGTGCACCTATCTTGCACTGACAGTACCGCTGTCTCCAAATGGATTGAAACGAGATTCCACATGACCAATGTCACCTAGGAGGTCCATCGGGTGCATCCAAAACAATTTCTAAGCCTACGGTACGTTCGACGCAAACCATGCACCAATCTCGCATCAAGGTTAGCACTATCTCCAAACAGACCAAAACGAGCATCCACTTGAGCCTCGTCACCTAGGAGGACCATCGGGTGCGTCCAAAATAATTTCTGAGCGATGTTTGGTGCAAACCGTGCACCTATCTTGCACTGACACTACCACTGTCTCCAAATGGATTGAAACGATATTCCACATGACCAATGTCACATAGGAGATCCATCAGGTGTGTCCAAAACAATTTCTAAGCCTACGGTACGTTCGGCGCAAACCATGCACCTATCTGGCGTCAAGATTATCACTATCTTCAAACAGACCAAAACGAGCATCCAATTGAGCCTCATCCCCTAGGAATACCATCAGATGCGTCCAAAATAATTTTTGAGCCAATGGTTCGTTCAACGCAAACCGTGCACCTATATTGCGTCAAGATTAGTACTATCTCCAAATAGACTGAAATAAGTAACCACTTGAGCCTCATCACCTAGGAGTACCATCGGGTGCATCCCAAAATGGTTTCTTATCTATGTTTGGTGTAAACCGTGCACCTATCTTGCACTGACTCTAACAGTGTCTCCAAATGGATTGAAACGAGATTACACATGACCAATGTCACCGTGGAGATCCATCGCGTGCGTCCAAAATGTTTTCTGAGCCTATGTTACGTTCGGCGCAAACCGTGCAACTATCTTGTGTCAAGATTAGCTCTATGTCCAAACAGACCAAAACCAGCATGCATGTGTACCTCGTCACCTAGGAGTACCATTGGTGCGTCCAAAATGATTTTTGAGCCTATGGTACGTTCGACGCAAACCGAGCATCTATCTTGCGTCAAGGATAGCACTATCTCCAAACATACCAAAATGAGTATCCACTTGAGCCTCGTCACCTAGGAGTACCATTGGGTGCACCCAAAATGATTTCTGTGCCTATGGTACGTTTAGCGCAAACCATGCACGTACCTTGCACTAAGACTCTGCTATCACCAAATGGATTGAAATGGGATTCCACCTGACCAAAGTTACAAAGGAGATCCATCGGGTGCATCCACAATGATTTCTGAGCCTATGCTATGTTTAGCGCAAACCGTGCACCTATCTTGGGTCAAGGTTAGCGCTATGTCTAAACAGACCAAAACGAGCATCCACTTGAGCCTTGTCACCTAGGAGTACCATCAGGTGCGTCCAAAACATTTTCTGAGCGATGTTTGGTGCAAACCGTGCACCTATCTTGCACTAACACTACCACTGTCTCCAAATTGATTGAAACGAGATTCCACATGACCAATGTCACATAGGAGATCCATCAGGTGTGTCCAAAATGATTTATGAGCCGATGGTACGTTCGACGCAAACCATGCACCAATCTCGCATCAAGATTAGCACTATCTCCAAACAGACCAAAACGAGCATCCACTTAAGCCTCATCACCAAGGAGTACCATCGGGTGCTTCCTAAACGATTTCTATAACTATGGTACGTTTGGTGCAAACAGTGCACCTATCTTGCACTGACAGTACCGCTGTCTCCAAATGGATTGAAACGAGATTCCACATGACCAATGTCACCTAGGAGGTCCATCGGGTGCATCCAAAACAATTTCTAAGCCTACGGTATGTTCGACGCAAACCATGCACCAATCTCGCATCAAGGTTAGCACTATCTCCAAACAGACCAAAACGAGCATCCACTTGAGCCTCGTCACCTAGGAGGACCATCGGGTGCGTCCAAAATGATTTCTGAGCGATGTTTGGTGCAAACCGTGCACCTATCTTGCACTGACACTACCACTGTCTCCAAATGGATTGAAACGATAATCCACATGACCAATGTCACATAGGAGATCCATCAGGTGTGTCCAAAACGATTTCTGATCCTACGGTACGTTCGGTGCAAACCGTGCACCTATCTAGCGTCAAGGTTAGCACTATCTCCAAACAGACCAAAACGAGCATCCAATTGAGCCTCGCCACCTAGGAGTACCATTGGATGCGTCCAAAATGATTTATGAGCCTATGGTACGTTCAACGCAAACCGTGCACCAATCTCGCATCAAGATTAGCACTATCTCGCAAACCGTTCAACCCAAAATAGTTTCTTATCTATGTTTGGCGCAAACCGTGCACCTATCTTGCACTGACTCTAACAGTGTCTCCAAATGGATTGAAATGAGATTCCACATGACCAATGTCACATAGGAGATCCATCAGGTGTGTCCCAAACGATTTCTGAGCCGATGGTACGTTCGACGCAAACCGTGCACCAATCTCACATCAAGATTAGCACTATCTCCAAACAGACCAAAACAACCATCCACTTAAGCCTCGTCACCTAGGAGTACCATCGGGTGCTTCCTAAACGATTTCTATAACTATGGTACGTTTGGTGCAAACAGTGCACCTATCTTGCACTGACAGTACCGCTGTCTCCAAATGGATTGAAACGAGATTCCACATGACCAATGTCACCTAGGAGGTCCATCGGGAGCATCCAAAACAATTTCTAAGCCTACGGTACGTTCGGCGCAAACCATGCACCTATCTGGCGTCAAGGTTAGCACTATCTCCAAACAAACTAAAACGAGTATCAAATTGAGCCTCATCACCTAGGAGTACCATCAGATGCGTCCAAAATGATTTTTGAGCCAATGGTTCGTTCAACGCAAACCGTGCACCTATCTTGCGTCAACATTAGCACTATCTCCAAATATACCAAGACGAGCATCCACTTAAGCCTCATCACCTAGGAGTACCATCGGGTGCGTCCAAAACGATTTCTATGCCTATGGTACGTTTGGTGCAAACAGTGCACCTATCTTGCACTGACAGTACCGCTGTCTCCAAATGGATTGAAACGAGATTCCACATGACAAATGTCACCTAGAAGGTCCATCGGGTGCATCCAAAACAATTTCTAAGCCTACAATACGTTCGACGCAAACCGTGTACCAATCTCGCATCAAGGTTAGCACTATCTCCAAATAGACCAAAACGAGCATCCACTTGAGCCTCGTCACCTAGGAGGACCATAGGGTGCGTCCAAAACGATTTCTGAGGGATGTTTGGTGCAAACCGTGCACCTATCTTGCACTGACACTACCACTGTCTCCAAATGGATTGAAACGAGATTCCACATGACCAATGTCACATAGGAGATCCATCAGGTGTGTCCAAAACGATTTCTGATCCTACGGTACGTTCGGCGGAAACCGTGCACCTATCTGGCGTCAAGGTTAGCATTATCCCCAAACAGACCAAAATGAGCATCCAATTGAGCCTCGTCACATAGGAGATCCATCAGGTGTGTCCAAAACGATTTCTGAGCCGATGGTACGTTCGACGCAAACCATGCACCAATCTCGCATCAAGATTAGCACTATCTCCAAACAGACCAAAACGAGCATCCACTTAAGCCTCATCACCAAGGAGTACCATCGGGTGCTTCCTAAACGATTTCTATAACTATGGTACGTTTGGTGCAAACAGTGCACCTATCTTGCACTGATAGTACCGCTGTCTCCAAATGGATTGAAACAAGATTCCACATGACCAATGTCACCTAGGAGGTCCATCGGGTGCATCCAAAACAATTTCTAAGCTTACAGTACATTCGACGCAAACCATGCACCAATCTCGCGTCAAGGTTAGCACTATCTCCAAACAAACTAAAACGAGTATCAAATTGAGTCTCATCACCTAGGAGTACCATCAGATACGTCCAAAATGATTTTTGAGCCAATGGTTCGTTCAACGCAAACCGTGCACCTATCTTGCGTCAACATTAGCACTATCTCCAAATATACCAAGACGAGCATCCACTTAAGCCTCATCACCTAGGAGTACCATCGGGTGCGTCCAAAACGATTTCTATGCCTATGGTACGTTTGGTGCAAACAGTGCACCTATCTTGCACTGACAGTACCGCTATCTCCAAATGGATTGAAACGAGATTCCACATGACAAATGTCACCTAGGAGGTCCATCGGGTGCATCCAAAACAATTTCTAAGCCTACAATACGTTCGACGCAAACCGTGCACCAATCTCGCATCAAGGTTAGCACTATCTCCAAATAGACCAAAACGAGCATCCATTTGAGCCTCGTCACCTAGGAGGACCATAGGGTGCATCCAAAACGATTTCTGAGCGATGTTTGGTGCAAACCATGCACCTATCTTGCACTGACACTACCACTGTCTCCAAATGGATTGAAACGAGATTCCACATGACCAATGTCACATAGGAGATCCATCAGGTGTGTCCAAAACGATTTCTGATCCTACGGTACGTTCAGCGGAAACCGTGCACCTATCTGGCGTCAAGGTTAGCATTATCCCCAAACAGACCAAAATGAGCATCCAATTGAGCCTCGTCACATAGGAGATCCATCAGGTGTGTCCAAAACGATTTCTGAGCCGATGGTACGTTCGACGCAAACCATGCACCAATCTCGCATCAAGATTAGCACTATCTCCAAACAGACCAAAACGAGCATCCACTTAAGCCTCATCACCAAGGAGTACCATCGGGTGCTTCCTAAACGATTTCTATAACTATGGTACGTTTGGTGCAAACAGTGCACCTATCTTGCACTGATAGTACCGCTGTCTCCAAATGGATTGAAACGAGATTCCACATGACCAATGTCACCTAGGAGGTCCATCGGGTGCATCCAAAACCATTTCTAAGCCTACAGTACGTTCGACGCAAACCATGCACCAATCTCGCATCAAGGTTAGCACTATCTCCAAACAGACCAAAACGAGCATCCACTTGAGCCTCGTCACCTAGGAGGACCATCGGGTGCGTCCAAAACGATTTCTGAGCGATGTTTGGTGCAAACCGTGCACCTATCTTGCACTGACACTACCACTGTCTCCAAATGGATTGAAACGATATTCCACATGACAAATGTCACATAGGAGATCCATCAGGTGTGTCCAAAACAATTTCTGATCCTACGGTACGTTCGGTGCAAACCATGCACCTATCTAGCGTCAAGGTTAGCACTATCTCCAAACAGACCAAAACAAGCATCCAATTGAGCCTCGTCACCTAGGAGTACCATCGGATGCGTCCAAAATGATTTATGAGCCTATGGTACGTTCAACGCAAACCGTGCACCAATCATGCATCAAGATTAGCACTATCTCGCAAACCGTTCAACCCAAAATGGTTTCTTATCTATGTTTGGCGCAAACCGTGCACCTACCTTGCACTGACTCTAACAGTGTCTCCAAATGGATTGAAACGAGATTCCACATGACCAATGTCACATAGGAGATCCATCAGGTGTGTCCAAAACGATTTCTGAGCCGATGGTACGTTCGACGCAAACCATGCACCAATCTCACATCAAGATTAGCACTATCTCTAAACAGACCAAAACGAGCATCCACTTAAGCCTCGTCACCTAGGAGTACCATCGAGTGCGTCCAAAATGATTTCTATGCCTATGGTACGTTTGGTGCAAACAGTGCACCTATCTTGCACTGACAGTACCGCTATCTCCAAATGGATTGAAACGAGATTCCACACGACAAATGTCACCTAGGAGGTCCATCGGGTGCATCCAAAACAATTTCTAAGCCTACAGTACGTTCAACGCAAACCGTGCACCAATCTCGCATCAAGGTTAGCACTATCTCCAAATAGACCAAAACGAGCATCCACTTGAGCCTCGTCACCTAGGAGGACCATAGGGTGCGTCCAAAATGATTTCTGAGCGATGTTTGGTGCAAACCGTGCACCTATCTTGCACTGACACTACCACTGTCTCCAAATGGATTGAAACAAGATTCCACATGACCAATGTCACATAGGAGATCCATCAGGTGTGTCCAAAACGATTTCTGATCCTACGGTACGTTCGGCGGAAACCGTGCACCTATCTGGCGTCAAGGTTAGCATTATCTCCAAACAGACCAAAACGAGCATCCAATTGAGCCTCGTCACCTAGGAGTACCATCGGATGCGTCCAAAATGATTTTTGAGCCGATGGTACGTTCGATGCAAACCGTGCACCAATCTCGCATCAAGATTAGCACTATCTAAAAATAGACCAAAACGAGCATCCACTTAAGCCTCGTCACCTAGGAGTACCATCGGGTGCTTCCTAAACGATTTTCTATAACTATGGTACGTTTTGGTGCAAACAGTGCACCTATCTTGCACTGACAGTACCGCTGTCTCCAAATGGATTGAAACGAGATTCCACATGACAAATGTCACCTAGGAGGTCCATCGGGTGCATCCAAAACAATTTCTAAGCCTACAATACGTTCGACGCAAACCGTGTACCAATCTCGCATCAAGGTTAGCACTATCTCCAAATAGACCAAAACGAGCATCCACTTGAGCCTCGTCACCTAGTTGGACCATAGGGTGCGTCCAAAACGATTTCTGAGCGATGTTTGGTGCAAACCGTGCACCTATCTTGCACTGACACTACCACTGTCTCCAAATGGATTGAAACGAGATTCCACATGACCAATGTCACATAGGAGATACATCAGGTGTGTCCAAAACGATTTCTGATCCTACGGTACGTTCGGCGGAAACCGTGCACCTATCTGGCGTCAAGGTTAGCATTATCCCCAAACAGACCAAAATGAGCATCCAATTGAGCCTCGTCACATAGGAGATCCATCAGGTGTGTCCAAAACGATTTCTGAGCCGATGGTACGTTCGACGCAAACCATGCACCAATCTCGCATCAAGATTAGCACTATCTCCAAACAGACCAAAACGAGCATCCACTTAAGCCTCATCACCAAGGAGTACCATCGGGTGCTTCCTAAACGATTTCTATAACTATGGTACGTTTGGTGCAAACAGTGCACCTATCTTGCACTGATAGTACCGCTGTCTCCAAATGGATTGAAACGAGATTCCACATGACCAATGTCACCTAGGAGGTCCATCGGGTGCATCCAAAACAATTTCTAAGCCTACAGTACGTTCGACGCAAACCATGCACCAATCTCGCATCAAGGTTAGCACTATCTCCAAACAGACCAAAACGAGCATCCACTTGAGCCTCGTCACCTAGGAGGACCATCGGGTGCGTCCAAAACGATTTCTGAGCGATGTTTGGTGCAAACCGTGCACCTATCTTGCACTGACACTACCACTGTCTCCAAATGGATTGAAACGATATTCCACATGACCAATGTCACATAAGAGATCCATCAGGTGTGTCCAAAACAATTTCTGATCCTACGGTACGTTCGGTGCAAACCATGCACCTATCTAGCGTCAAGGTTAGCACTATCTCCAAACAGACCAAAACGAGCATCCAATTGAGCCTCGTCACCTAGGAGTACCATCGGATGCGTCCAAAATGATTTATGAGCCTATGGTACGTTCAACGCAAACCGTGCACCAATCATGCATCAAGATTAGCACTATCTCGCAAACCGTTCAACCCAAAATGGTTTCTTATCTATGTTTGGCGCAAACCGTGCACCTATCTTGCACTGACTCTAACAGTGTCTCCAAATGGATTGAAACGAGATTCCACATGACCAATGTCACATAGGAGATCCATCAGGTGTGTCCAAAACAATTTCTGAGCCGATGGTACGTTCGACGCAAACCATGCACCAATCTCACATCAAGTTTAGCACTATCTCTAAACAGACCAAAACGAGCATCCACTTAAGCCTCGTCACCTAGGAGTACCATCGAGTGCGTCAAAAA
Organism: Saccharum hybrid cultivar R570; assembly: GCA_038087645.1. Taxonomy (NCBI): domain Eukaryota; kingdom Viridiplantae; phylum Streptophyta; class Magnoliopsida; order Poales; family Poaceae; genus Saccharum; species Saccharum hybrid cultivar. Next base: position 133,681 of record JAQSUU010000859.1, on the reverse strand, counting down.
TGATTTCTATGCCTATGGTACGTTTGGTGCAAATAGTGCACCTATCTTGCACTGACAGTACCGCTATCTCCAAATGGATTGAAACGAGATTCCACACGACAAATGTCACCTAGGAGGTCCATCGGGTGCATCCAAAACAATTTCTAAGCCTACAGTACGTTCGACGCAAACCGTGCACCAATCTCGCATCAAGGTTAGCACTATCTCCAAATAGACCAAAACGAGCATCCACTTGAGCCTCGTCACCTAGGAGGACCATAGGGTGCGTCCAAAATGATTTCTAAGCGATGTTTGGTGCAAACCGTGCACCTATCTTACACTGACACTACCACTGTCTCCAAATGGATTGAAACAAGATTCCACATGACCAATGTCACATAGGAGATCCATCAGGTGTGTCCAAAACGATTTCTGATCCTACGGTACGTTCGGCGGAAACCGTGCACCTATCTGGCGTCAAGGTTAGCATTATCTCCAAACAGACCAAAACGAGCATCCAATTGAGCCTCGTCACCTAGGAGTACCATCGGATGCGTCCAAAATGATTTTTGAGCCGATGGTACGTTCGACGCAAACCGTGCACCAATCTCGCATCAAGATTAGCACTATCTAAAAACAGACCAAAACGAGCATCCACTTAAGCCTCGTCACCTAGGAGTACCATCGGGTGCTTCCTAAACAATTTTCTATAACTATGATACGTTTTGGTGCAAACAGTGCACCTATCTTGCACTGACAGTACCACTGTCTCCAAATGGATTGAAACGAGATTCCACATGACAAATGTCACCTAGGAGGTCCATCGGGTGCATCCAAAACAATTTCTAAGCCTACAATACGTTCGACGCAAACCGTGTACCAATCTCGCATCAAGGTTAGCACTATCTCCAAATAGACCAAAACGAGAATCCACTTGAGCCTCGTCACCTAGTTGGACCATAGGGTGCGTCCAAAACGATTTCTGAGCGATGTTTGGTGCAAACCGTGCACCTATCTTGCACTGACACTACCACTGTCTCCAAATGGATTGAAACGAGATTCCACATGACCAATGTCACATAGGAGATACATCAGGTGTGTCCAAAACGATTTCTGATCCTACGGTACGTTCGGCGGAAACCGTGCACCTATCTGGCGTCAAGGTTAGCATTATCCCCAAACAGACCAAAATGAGCATCCAATTGAGCCTCGTCACATAGGAGATCCATCAGGTGTGTCCAAAACGATTTCTGAGCCGATGGTACGTTCGACGCAAACCATGCACCAATCTCGCATCAAGATTAGCACTATCTCCAAACAGACCAAAACGAGCATCCACTTAAGCCTCATCACCAAGGAGTACCATCGGGTGCTTCCTAAACGATTTCTATAACTATGGTACGTTTGGTGCAAACAGTGCACCTATCTTGCACTGATAGTACCGCTGTCTCCAAATGGATTGAAACGAGATTCCACATGACCAATGTCACCTAGGAGGTCCATCGGGTGCATCCAAAACAATTTCTAAGCCTATAGTACGTTCGACGCAAACCATGCACCAATCTCGCATCAAGGTTAGCACTATCTCCAAACAGACCAAAACGAGCATCCACTTGAGCCTCGTCACCTAGGAGGACCATCGGGTGCGTCCAAAACGATTTCTGAGCGATGTTTGGTGCAAACCGTGCACCTATCTTGCACTGACACTACCACTGTCTCCAAATGGATTGAAACGATATTCCACATGACCAATGTCACATAGGAGATCCATCAGGTGTGTCCAAAACAATTTCTGATCCTACGGTACGTTCGGTGCAAACCATGCACCTATCTAGCGTCAAGGTTAGCACTATCTCCAAACAGACCAAAACGAGCATCCAATTGAGCCTCGTCACCTAGGAGTACCATCGGATGCGTCCAAAATGATTTATGAGCCTATGGTACGTTCAACGCAAACCGTGCACCAATCATGCATCAAGATTAGCACTATCTCGCAAACCGTTCAACCCAAAATGGTTTCTTATCTATGTTTGGCGCAAACCGTGCACCTATCTTGCACTGACTCTAACAGTGTCTCCAAATGGATTGAAACGAGATTCCACATGACCAATGTCACATAGGAGATCCATCAGGTGTGTCCAAAACGATTTCTGAGCCGATGGTACGTTCGACGCAAACCATGCACCAATCTCACATCAAGTTTAGCACTATCTCTAAACAGACCAAAACGAGCATCCACTTAAGCTTCGTCACCTAGGAGTACCATCGAGTGCGTCAAAAATGATTTCTATGCCTATGGTACGTTTGGTGCAAATAGTGCACCTATCTTGCACTGACAGTACCGCTATCTCCAAATGGATTGAAACGAGATTCCACACGACAAATGTCACCTAGGAGGTCCATCGGGTGCATCCAAAACAATTTCTAAGCCTATAGTACGTTCGACGCAAACCGTGCACCAATCTCGCATCAAGGTTAGCACTATCTCCAAATAGACCAAAACGAGCATCCACTTGAGCCTCGTCACCTAGGAGGACCATAGGGTGCGTCCAAAATGATTTCTGAGCGATGTTTGGTGCAAACCGTGCACCTATCTTGCACTGACACTACCACTGTCTCCAAATGGATTGAAACAAGATTCCACATGACTAATGTCACATAGGAGATCCATCAGGTGTGTCCAAAACGATTTCTGATCCTACGGTACGTTCGGCGGAAACCGTGCACCTATCTGGCGTCAAGGTTAGCATTATCTCCAAACAGACCAAAACGAGCATCCAATTGAGCCTCGTCACCTAGGAGTACCATCGGATGCGTCCAAAATGATTTTTGAGCCGATGGTACGTTCGACGCAAACCGTGCACCAATCTCGCATCAAGATTAGCACTATCTAAAAACAGACCAAAACGAGCATCCACTTAAGCCTCGTCACCTAGGAGTACCATCGGGTGCTTCCTAAACGATTTTCTATAACTATGGTACGTTTTGGTGCAAACAGTGCACCTATCTTGCACTGACAGTACCGCTGTCTCCAAATGGATTGAAACGAGATTCCACATGACAAATGTCACCTAGGAGGTCCATCGGGTGCATCCAAAACAATTTCTAAGCCTACAATACGTTCGACGCAAACCGTGTACCAATCTCGCATCAAGGTTAGCACTATCTCCAAATAGACCAAAACGAGCATCCACTTGAGCCTCGTCACCTAGTTGGACCATAGGGTGCGTCCAAAACGATTTCTGAGCGATGTTTGGTGCAAACCGTGCACCTATCTTGCACTGACACTTCCACTGTCTCCAAATGGATTGAAACGAGATTCCACATGACCAATGTCACAAAGGAGATCCATCAGGTGTGTCCAAAATGATTTATGATCCTACGGTACGTTCGGCGGAAACCGTGCACCTATCTGGCGTCAAGGTTAGCATTATCCCCAAACAGACCAAAAAGAGCATCCAATTGAGCCTCGTCACATAGGAGATCCATCAGGTGTGTCCAAAACGATTTCTGAGCCGATGGTACGTTCGACGCAAACCATGCACCAATCTCGCATCAAGATTAGCACTATCTCCAAACAGACCAAAACGAGCATCCACTTAGGCCTCATCACCAAGGAGTACCATCGGGTGCTTCCTAAATGATTTCTATAACTACGGTACGTTTGGTGCAAACAGTGCACCTATCTTGCACTGATAGTACCGCTGTCTCCAAATGGATTGAAACGAGATGCCACATGACCAATGTCACCTAGGAGGTCCATCGGGTGCATCCAAAACAATTTCTAAGCCTACAGTACGTTCGACGCAAACCATGCACCAATCTCGCATCAAGGTTAGCACTATCTCCAAACAGACCAAAACGAGCATCCACTTGAGCCTCGTCACGTAGGAGGACCATCGGGTGCGTCCAAAACGATTTCTGAGCGATGTTTGGTGCAAACCGTGCACCTATCTTGCACTAACACTACCACTGTCTCCAAATGGATTGAAACGATATTCCACATGACCAATGTCACATAGGAGATCCATCAGGTGTGTCCAAAACAATTTCTGATCCTACGGTACGTTCGGTGCAAACCATGCACCTATCTAGCGTCAAGGTTAGCACTATCTCCAAACAGACCAAAACGAGCATCCAATTGAGCCTCGTCACCTAGGAGTACCATCGGATGCGTCCAAAATGATTTATGAGCCTATGGTACGTTCAACGCAAACCGTGCACCAATCATGCATCAAGATTAGCACTATCTCGCAAACCGTTCAACCCAAAATGGTTTCTTATCTATGTTTGGCGCAAACCGTGCACCTATCTTGCACTGACTCTAACAGTGTCTCCAAATGGATTGAAACGAGATTCCACATGACCAATGTCACATAGGAGATCCATCAGGTGTTTCCAAAATGATTTCTGAGCCGATGGTACGTTCGACGCAAACCATGCACCAATCTCACATCAAGTTTAGCACTATCTCTAAACAGACCAAAACGAGCATCCACTTAAGCCTCGTCACCTAGGAGTACCATCGAGTGCGTCAAAAATGATTTCTATGCCTATGGTACGTTTGGTGCAAACAGTGCACCTATCTTGCACTGACAGTACCGCTATCTCCAAATGGATTGAAACGAAATTCCACACGACAAATGTCACCTAGGAGGTCCATCGGGTGCATCCAAAACAATTTCTAAGCCTACAGTACGTTCGACGCAAACCGTGCACCAATCTCGCATCAAGGTTAGCACTATCTCCAAATAGACCAAAACGAGCATCCACTTGAGCCTCGTCACCTAGGAGGACCATAGGGTGCGTCCAAAATGATTTCTGAGCGATGTTTTGTGCAAACCGTGCACCTATCTTGCACTGACACTACCACTGTCTCCAAATGGATTGAAACAAGATTCCACATGACCAATGTCACATAGGAGATCCATCAGGTGTGTCCAAAACGATTTCTGATCCTACGGTACGTTCGGCGGAAACCGTGCACCTATCTGGCGTCAAGGTTAGCATTATCTCCAAACAGACCAAAACGAGCATCCAATTGAGCCTCGTCACCTAGGAGTACCATCGGATGCGTCCAAAATGATTTTTGAGCCGATGGTACGTTCGACGCAAACCGTGCACCAATCTCGCATCAAGATTAGCACTATCTAAAAACAGACCAAAACGAGCATCCACTTAAGCCTCGTCACCTAGGAGTACCATCGGGTGCTTCCTAAATGATTTTCTATAACTATGGTACGTTTTGGTGCAAACAGTGCACCTATCTTGCACTGACAGTACCGCTGTCTCCAAATGGATTGAAACGAGATTCCACATGACAACTGTCACCTAGGAGGTCCATCGGGTGCATCCAAAACAATTTCTAAGCCTACAATACGTTCGACGCAAACCGTGTACCAATCTCGCATCAAGGTTAGCACTATCTCCAAATAGACCAAAACGAGCATCCACTTGAGCCTCGTCACCTAGGAGGACCATAGGGTGCGTCCAAAACGATTTCTGAGCGATGTTTGGTGCAAACCGTGCACCTATCTTGCACTGACACTACCACTGTCTCCAAATGGATTGAAACGAGATTCCACATGACCAATGTCACATAGGAGATCCATCAGGTGTGTCCAAAACGATTTCTGATCCTACGGTACGTTCGGCGGAAACCGTGCACCTATCTGGCGTCATGGTTAGCATTATCCCCAAACAGACCAAAATGAGCATCCAATTGAGCCTCGTCACATAGGAGATCCATCAGGTGTGTCCAAAACGATTTCTGAGCCGATGGTACGTTCGACGCAAACCATGCACCAATCTCGCATCAAGATTAGCACTATCTCCAAACAGACCAAAACGAGCATCCACTTAAGCCTCATCACCAAGGAGTACCATCGGGTGCTTCCTAAACGATTTCTATAACTATGGTACGTTTGGTGCAAACAGTGCACCTATCTTGCACTGATAGTACCGCTGTCTCCAAATGAATTGAAACAAGATTCCACATGACAAATGTCACCTAGGAGGTCCATCGGGTGCATCCAAAACAATTTCTAAGCCTACAGTACGTTCGACGCAAACCATGCACCAATCTCGCATCAAGGTTAGCACTATCTCCAAACAGACCAAAACGAGCATCCACTTAAGCCTCGTCACCTAGGAGTACCATCGGGTGCTTCCTAAACGATTTTCTATAACTATGGTACGTTTTGGTGCAAACAGTGCACCTATCTTGCACTGATAGTACCGCTGTCTCCAAATGGATTGAAACGAGATTCCACATGACAAATGTCACCTAGGAGGTCCATCGGGTGCATCCAAAACAATTTCTAAGCCTACAATACGTTCGACGCAAACCGTGTACCAATCTCGCATCAAGGTTAGCACTATCTCCAAATAGACCAAAACGAGCATCCACTTGAGCCTCGTCACCTAGGAGGACCATAGGGTGCGTCCAAAACGATTTCTGAGCGATGTTTGGTGCAAACCGTGCACCTATCTTGCACTGACACTACCACTGTCTCCAAATGGATTGAAACGAGATTCCACATGACCAATGTCACATAGGAGATCCATCTGGTGTGTCCAAAACGATTTCTGATCCTACGGTACGTTCGGCGGAAACCGTGCACCTATCTGGCGTCAAGGTTAGCATTATCCCCAAACAGACAAAAATGAGCATCCAATTGAGCCTCGTCACATAGGAGATCCATCAGGTGTGTCCAAAATGATTTTTGAGCCGATGGTACGTTCGACGCAAACCGTGCACCAATCTCGCATCAAGATTAGCACTATCTCCAAACAGACCAAAACGAGCATCCACTTAAGCCTCGTCACCTAGGAGTACCATCGGGTGCTTCCTAAACGATTTTCTATAACTATGGTACGTTTTGGTGCAAACAGTGCACCTATCTTGCACTGATAGTACCGCTGTCTCCAAATGGATTGAAACGAGATTCCACATGACAAATGTCACCTAGGAGGTCCATCGGGTGCATCCAAAACAATTTCTAAGCCTACAGTACGTTCGACGCAAACCGTGCACCAATCTCGCATCAAGGTTAGCACTATCTCCAAATAGACCAAAACGAGCATCCACTTGAGCCTCGTCACCTAGGAGGACCATCGGGTGCGTTCAAAACGATTTCTGAGTGATGTTTGGTGCAAACCGTGCACCTATCTTGCACTGACACTACCACTGTCTCCAAATGGATTGAAACGATATTCCACATGACCAATGTCACATAGGAGATCCATCAGGTGTGTCCAAAACAATTTCTGATCCTACGGTACGTTCGGTGCAAACCGTGCACCTATCTAGCGTCAATGTTAGCACTATCTCCAAACAGACCAAAACGAGCATCCAATTGAGCCTCGTCACCTAGGAGTACCATCGGATGCGTCCAAAATGATTTATGAGCCTATGGTACGTTCAACGCAAACCGTGCACCAATCATGCATCAAGATTAGCACTATCTCGCAAACCGTTCAACCCAAAATGGTTTTTTATCTATGTTTGGCGCAAACCGTGCACCTATCTTGCACTGACTCTAACAGTGTTTCCAAATGGATTGAAACGAGATTCCACATGACCAATGTCACATAGGAGATCCATCAGGTGTGTCCAAAACGATTTCTGAGCCGATGGTACGTTCGACGCAAACCGTGCACCAATCTCACATCAAGATTAGCACTATCTCCAAACAGACCAAAACAAGTATCCACTTAAGCCTCGTCACCTAGGAGTACCATCGGGTGCTTCCTAAACAATTTCTATAACTATGGTACGTTTGGTGCAAACAGTGCACCTATCTTGCACTGACAGTACCGCTGTCTCCAAATGGATTGAAACGAGATTCCACATGACCAATGTCACCTAGGAGGTCCATCGGTAGCATCCAAAACAATTTCTAAGCCTACGGTACGTTCGGCGCAAACCATGCACCTATCTGGCGTCAAGGTTAGCACTATCTCCAAACAAACTAAAACGAGTATCAAATTGAGTCTCATCACCTAGGAGTACCATCAGATACGTCCAAAATGATTTTTGAGCCAATGGTTCGTTCAACGCAAACCGTGCACCTATCTTGCGTCAACATTAGCACTATCTCCAAATATACCAAGACGAGCATCCACTTAAGCCTCATCACCTAGGAGTACCATCGGGTGCGTCCAAAACGATTTCTATGCCTATGGTACGTTTGGTGCAAACAGTGCACCTATCTTGCACTGACAGTACCGCTATCTCCAAATGGATTGAAACGAGATTCCACATGACAAATGTCACCTAGGAGGTCCATCGGGTGCATCCAAAACAATTTCTAAGCCTACAATACGTTCGACGCAAACCGTGCACCAATCTCGCATCAAGGTTAGCACTATCTCCAAATAGACCAAAACGAGCATCCATTTGAGCCTCGTCACCTAGGAGGACCATAGGGTGCGTCCAAAACGATTTCTGAGCGATGTTTGGTGCAAACCGTGCACCTATCTTGCACTGACACTACCACTGTCTCCAAATGGATTGAAACGAGATTCCACATGACCAATGTCACATAGGAGATCCATCAGGTGTGTCCAAAACGATTTCTGATCCTACGGTACGTTCGGCGGAAACCGTGCACCTATCTGGCGTCATGGTTAGCATTATCCCCAAACAGACCAAAATGAGCATCCAATTGAGCCTCGTCACATAGGAGATCCATCAGGTGTGTCCAAAACGATTTCTGAGCCGATGGTACGTTCGACGCAAACCATGCACCAATCTCGCATCAAGATTAGCACTATCTCCAAACAGACCAAAACGAGCATCCACTTAAGCCTCATCACCAAGGAGTACCATCGGGTGCTTCCTAAACGATTTCTATAACTATGGTACGTTTGGTGCAAACAGTGCACCTATCTTGCACTGATAGTACCGCTGTCTCCAAATGGATTGAAACGAGATTCCACATGACCAATGTCACCTAGGAGGTCCATCGGGTGCATCCAAAACAATTTCTAAGCCTACAGTACGTTCGACGCAAACCATGCACCAATCTCGCATCAAGGTTAGCACTATCTCCAAACAGACCAAAACGAGCATCCACTTGAGCCTCGTCACCTAGGAGGACCATCGGGTGCGTCCAAAACGATTTCTGAGCGATGTTTGGTGCAAACCGTGCACCTATCTTGCACTGACACTACCACTGTCTCCAAATGGATTGAAACGATATTCCACATGACCAATGTCACATAGGAGATCCATTAGGTGTGTCCAAAATAATTTCTGATCCTACGGTACGTTCGGTGCAAACCATGCACCTATCTAGCGTCAAGGTTAGCATTATCTCCAAACAGACCAAAACGAGCATCCAATTGAGCCTCGTCACCTAGGAGTACCATCGGATGCGTCCAAAATGATTTATGAGCCTATGGTACGTTCAACGCAAACCGTGCACCAATCATGCATCAAGATTAGCACTATCTCGCAAACCGTTCAACCCAAAATGGTTTCTTATCTATGTTTGGCGCAAACCGTGCACCTATCTTGCACTGACTCTAACAGTGTCTCCAAATGGATTGAAACGAGATTCCACATGACCTATGTCACATAGGAGATCCATCAGGTGTGTCCAAAACGATTTCTGAGCCGATGGTACGTTCGACGCAAACCATGCACCAATCTCACATCAAGATTAGCACTATCTCTAAACAGACCAAAACGAGCATCCACTTAAGCCTCGTCACCTAGGAGTACCATCGAGTGCGTCCAAAATGATTTCTATGCCTATGGTACGTTTGGTGCAAACAGTGCACCTATCTTGCACTGACAGTACCGCTATCTCCAAATGAATTGAAACGAGATTCCACACGACAAATGTCACCTAGGAGGTCCATCGGGTGCATCCAAAACAATTTCTAAGCCTACAGTACGTTCGACGCAAACCGTGCACCAATCTCGCATCAAGGTTAGCACTATCTCCAAATAGACCAAAACGAGCATCCACTTGAGCCTCGTCACCTAGGAGGACCATAGGGTGCGTCCAAAATGATTTCTGAGCGATGTTTGGTGCAAACCGTGCACCTATCTTGCACTGACACTACCACTGTCTCCAAATGGATTGAAACAAGATTCCACATGACCAATGTCACATAGGAGATCCATCAGGTGTGTCCAAAACGATTTCTGATCCTACGGTACGTTCGGCGGAAACCGTGCACCTATCTGGCGTCAAGGTTAGCATTATCTCCAAACAGACCAAAACGAGCATCCAATTGAGCCTCGTCACCTAGGAGTACCATCGGATGCGTCCAAAATGTTTTTTGAGCCGATGGTACGTTCGACGCAAACCGTGCACCAATCTCGCATCAAGATTAGCACTATCTAAAAACAGACCAAAACGAGCATCCACTTAAGCCTCGTCACCTAGGAGTACCATCGGGTGCTTCCTAAATGATTTTCTATAACTATGGTACGTTTTGGTCTTCAAATGGATTGAAACGAGATTCCACATGACCAATGTCACCTAGGAGGTCCATCAGGTGCATCCAAAACAATTTCTAAGCCTACGGTACGTTTGGCGCAAACCATGCACCTATATGGTGTCAAGGTTAGCACTATCTCTAAACAGACCAAAACGAGCATCCAATTGAGCCTCATCCCCTAGGAATACCATCAGATGCGTCCAAAATAATTTTTGAGCCAATGGTTCGTTCAACGCAAACCGTGCACCTATATTGCGTCAAGATTAGCACTATCTCCAAATAGACTGAAATAAGTAACCACTTGAGCCTCATCACCTAGGAGTACCATCGGGTGCATCCCAAAATGGTTTCTTATCTATGTTTGGCGCAAACCGTGCACCTATCTTGCACTGACTCTAACAGTGTCTCCAAATGGATTGAAACGAGATTACACATGACCAATGTCACCGTGGAGATCCATCGCGTGCGTCCAAAATGATTTCTGAGCCTATGTTACGTTCGGCGCAAACCGTGCAACTATCTTGTGTCAAGATTAGCTCTATGTCCAAACAGACCAAAACCAGCATGCATGTGTGCCTCATCACCTAGGAGTACCATTGGTGCGTCCAAAATGATTTTTGAGCCTATGGTACGTTCGACGCAAACCGAGCATCTATCTTGCGTCAAGGTTAGCACTATCTTCAAACAGACCAAAATGAGCATCCACTTGAGCCTCGTCACCTAGGAGTACCATTGGGTGCATCCAAAATGATTTCTGTGCCTATGGTACGTTTAGCGCAAACCGTGCACGTACCTTGCAATAAGACTCTGCTATCACCAAATGGATTGAAATGGGATTCCACCTGACCATAGTCACAAAGGAGATCCATCGGGTGCATCCACAATGATTTATGAGCCTATGCCATGTCCAGCGCAAACCGTGCACCTATCTTGCATCAAGGTTAGCGCTCTGTCTAAACAGACCAAAATGAGCATCCACTTGAGCCTCGTCACCTAGGAGTACCATCGAGCGCGTCCAAAACGATTTCCGAGCCCATGGTACGTTGGATGCAAACCGTGCACCAATCTTGCATCAAGGTTAGCACGATCTCGAAACAGACAAAACGAGCATCCACTTGAGCCTCGTCACCTAGGAGTACCATCAGGTGCGTCCAAAATGATTTCTGAGCGATGTTTGGTGCAAACCGTGCACCTATCTTGCACTAACAGTACCACTATCTCCAAATGGATTGAAACGAGATTCCACATGACCAATGTCACATAGGAGATCCATCAGGTGTGTCCAAATTGATTTCTGAGCCGATGGTACGTTCGACGCAAACCATGCACCAATCTCGCATCAAGATTAGCACTATCTCCAAACAGACCAAAATGAGCATCCACTTAAGCCTCATCACCAAGGAGTACCATCGGGTGCTTCCTAAACGATTTCTATAACTATGGTACGTTTGGTGCAAACAGTGCACCTATCTTGCACTGACAGTACTGCTGTCTCCAAATGGATTGAAAAGAGATTCCACATGACCAATGTCACCTAGGAGGTCCATCGGGTGCATCCAAAACAATTTCTAAGCCTACGGTACGTTCGACGCAAACCATGCACCAATCTCGCATCAAGGTTAGCACTATCTCCAAACAGACAAAAATGAGCATCCACTTGAGCCTCGTCACCTAGGAGGACCATCGGGTGCGTCCAAAACGATTTCTGAGCGATGTTTGGTGCAAACCGTGCACCTATCTTGCACTGACACTACCACTGTCTCCAAATGGATTGAAACGATATTCCACATGACCAATGTCACATAGGAGATCCATCAGGTGTGTCCAAAACGATTTCTGATCCTACGGTACGTTCAGTGCAAACCGTGCACCTATCTAGCGTCAAGGTTAGCACTATCTCCAAACAGACCAAAACGAGCATCCAATTGAGCATCGTCACCTAGGAGTACCATCGGATGCGTCCAAAATGATTTATGAGCCTATGGTACGTTCAACGCAAACCGTGCACCAATCATGCATCAAGATTAGCACTATCTCGCAAACCGTTCAACCCAAAATGGTTTCTTATCTATGTTTGGCGCAAACCGTGCACCTATCTTGCACTGACTCTAACAGTGTCTCCAAATGGATTGAAATGAGATTCCACATGACCTATGTCACATAGGAGATCCATCAGGTGTGTCCAAAACGATTTCTGAGCCGATGGTACGTTCGACGCAAACCATGCACCAATCTCACATCAAGATTAGCACTATCTCTAAACAGACCAAAACGAGCATCCACTTAAGCCTCGTCACCTAGGAGTACCATCGAGTGCGTCCAAAATGATTTCTATGCCTATGGTACGTTTGGTGCAAACAGTGCACCTATCTTGCACTGACAGTACCGCTATCTCCAAATGGATTGAAACGAGATTCCACACGACAAATGTCACCTAGGAGGTCCATCGGGTGCATCCAAAACAATTTCTAAGCCTATAGTACGTTCGACGCAAACCGTGCACCAATCTCGCATCAAGGTTAGCACTATCTCCAAATAGACCAAAACGAGCATCCACTTGAGCCTCGTCACCTAGGAGGACCATAGGGTGCGTCCAAAATGATTTCTGAGCGATGTTTGGTGCAAACCGTGCACCTATCTTGCACTGACACTACCACTGTCTCCAAATGGATTGAAACAAGATTCCACATGACCAATGTCACATAGGAGATCCATCAGGTGTGTCCAAAACGATTTCTGATCCTACGGTACGTTCGGCGGAAACCGTGCACCTATCTGGCGTCAAGGTTAGCATTATCTCCAAACAGACCAAAACGAGCATCCAATTGAGCCTCGTCACCTAGGAGTACCATCGGATGCGTCCAAAATGTTTTTTGAGCCGATGGTACGTTCGACGCAAACCGTGCACCAATCTCGCATCAAGATTAGCACTATCTAAAAACAGACCAAAACGAGCATCCACTTAAGCCTCGTCACCTAGGAGTACCATCGGGTGCTTCCTAAATGATTTTCTATAACTATGGTACGTTTTGGTCTTCAAATGGATTGAAACGAGATTCCACATGACCAATGTCACCTAGGAGGTCCATCAGGTGCATCCAAAACAATTTCTAAGCCTACGGTACGTTTGGCGCAAACCATGCACCTATATGGCGTCAAGGTTAGCACTATCTCTAAACAGACCAAAACGAGCATCCAATTGAGCCTCATCCCCTACGAATACCATCAGATGCGTCCAAAATAATTTTTGAGCCAATGGTTCGTTCAACGCAAACCGTGCACCTATATTGCGTCAAGATTAGCACTATCTCCAAATAGACTGAAATAAGTAACCACTTGAGCCTCATCACCTAGGAGTACCATCGGGTGCATCCCAAAATGGTTTCTTATCTATGTTTGGCGCAAACCGTGCACCTATCTTGCACTGACTCTAACAGTGTCTCCAAATGGATTGAAACGAGATTACACATGACCAATGTCACCGTGGAGATCCATCGCGTGCGTCCAAAATGATTTCTGAGCCTATGTTACGTTCGGCGCAAACCGTGCAACTATCTTGTGTCAAGATTAGCTCTATGTCCAAACAGACCAAAACCAGCATGCATGTGTGCCTCATCACCTAGGAGTACCATTGGTGCGTCCAAAATGATTTTTGAGCCTATGGTACGTTCGACGCAAACCGAGCATCTATCTTGCGTCAAGGTTAGCACTATCTTCAAACAGACCAAAATGAGCATCCACTTGAGCCTCGTCACCTAGGAGTACCATTGGGTGCATCCAAAATGATTTCTGTGCCTATGGTACGTTTAGCGCAAACCGTGCACGTACCTTGCAATAAGACTCTGCTATCACCAAATGGATTGAAATGGGATTCCACCTGACCATAGTCACAAAGGAGATCCATCGGGTGCATCCACAATGATTTATGAGCCTATGCCATGTTCAGCGCAAACCGTGCACCTATCTTGCATCAAGGTTAGCGCTCTGTCTAAACAGACCAAAATGAGCATCCACTTGAGCCTCGTCACCTAGGAGTACCATCGAGCGCGTCCAAAACGATTTCCGAGCCCATGGTACGTTGGATGCAAACCGTGCACCAATCTTGCATCAAGGTTAGCACGATCTCGAAACAGACAAAACGAGCATCCACTTGAGCCTCGTCACCTAGGAGTACCATCAGGTGCGTCCAAAATGATTTCTGAGCGATGTTTGGTGCAAACCGTGCACCTATCTTGCACTAACACTACCACTATCTCCAAATGGATTGAAACGAGATTCCACATGACCAATGTCACATAGGAGATCCATCAGGTGTGTCCAAATTGATTTCTGAGCCGATGGTACGTTCGACGCAAACCATGCACCAATCTCGCATCAAGATTAGCACTATCTCCAAACAGACCAAAACGAGCATCCACTTAAGCCTCATCACCAAGGAGTACCATCGGGTGCTTCCTAAACGATTTCTATAACTATGGTACGTTTGGTGCAAACAGTGCACCTATCTTGCACTGACAGTACTGCTGTCTCCAAATGGATTGAAAAGAGATTCCACATGACCAATGTCTCCTAGGAGGTCCATCGGGTGCATCCAAAACAATTTCTAAGCCTACGGTACGTTCGACGCAAACCATGCACCAATCTCGCATCAAGGTTAGCACTATCTCCAAACAGACAAAAATGAGCATCCACTTGAGCCTCGTCACCTAGGAGGACCATCGGGTGCGTCCAAAACGATTTCTGAGCGATGTTTGGTGCAAACCGTGCACCTATCTTGCACTGACACTACCACTGTCTCCAAATGGATTGAAACGATATTCCACATGACCAATGTCACATAGGAGATCCATCAGGTGTGTCCAAAACGATTTCTGATCCTACGGTACGTTCAGTGCAAACCGTGCACCTATCTAGCGTCAAGGTTAGCACTATCACCAAACAGACCAAAACGAGCATCCAATTGAGCCTCATCACCTAGGAGTACCATCGGATGCATCCAAAATGATTTATGAGCCTATGGTACGTTCAACGCAAACCGTGCACCAATCTCGCATCAAGATTAGCACTATCTCGCAAATCGTTCAACCCAAAATGGTTTCTTATCTATGTTTGGCGCAAACCGTGCTCCTATCTTGCACTGACTCTAACTGTGTCTCCAAATGGATTGAAACGAGATTCCACATGACCAATGTCACATAGGAGATCCATCAGGTGTGTCCAAAACGATTTCTGAGCCGATGGTTCGTTCGACACAAACCGTGCACCAATCTCACATCAAGATTAGCACTATCTCCAAACAGACCAAAACGAGCATCCACTTAAGCCTCGTCACCTAGCACTACCATCAGGTGCTTTCTAAACGATTTCTATAACTATGGTACGTTTGGTGCAAACAGTGCACCTATCTTGCACTGACAGTACCGCTGTCTCCAAATGGATTGAAACGAGATTCCACATGACCAATGTCACCTAGGAGGTCCATCGGGAGCATCCAAAACAATTTCTAAGCCTACGGTACGTTCGGCGCAAACCATGCACCTATCTGGCGTCAAGGTTAGCACTATCTCCAAACAGACCAAAACGAGTATCCAATTGAGCCACATCACCTAGGAGTACCATCAGATGCGTCCAAAATGATTTTTGAGCCAATGGTTCGTTCAACGCAAACCGTGCACCTATCTTGCGTCAACATTAGCACTATCTCCAAATATACCAAGACGAGCATCCACTTAAGCCTCGTCACCTAGGAGTACCATCGGGTGCGTCCAAAACGATTTCTATGCCTATGGTACGTTTGGTGCAAACAGTGCACCTATCTTGCACTGACAGTACCACTGTCTCCAAATGAATTGAAACAAGATTCCACATGACAAATGTCACCTAGGAGGTCCATCGGGTGCATCCAAAACAATTTCTAAGCCTACAGTACGTTCGACGCAAACCGTGCACCAATCTCACATCAAGGTTAGCACTATCTCCAAATAGACCAAAACGAGCATCCACTTGAGCCTCGTCACCTAGGAGGACCATAGGGTGCGTCCAAAACGATTTCTAAGCGATGTTTGGTGCAAACCGTGCACCTATCTTGCACTGACACTACCACTGTCTCCAAATGGATTGAAACGAGATTCCACATGACCAATGTCACATAGGAGATCCATCAGGTGTGTCCAAAACGATTTCTGATCCTACGGTACGTTCGGCGGAAACCATGCACCTATCTGGCATCAAGGTTAGCATTATCTCCAAACAGACCATAACGAGCATCCAATTGAGCCTCGTCACCTAGGAGTACCATCGGATGCGTTCAAAATAATTTTTGAGCCGATGGTACGTTCGACGCAAACCGTGCACCAATCTCGCATCAAGATTAGCACTATCTACAAACAGACCAAAAAGAGCATCCACTTAAGCCTCATCACCTAGGAGTACCATCGGGTGCTTCCTAAACGATTTTCTATAACTATGGTACGTTTTGGTGCAAACAGTGCACCTATCTTGCACTGACAGTATCGCTGTCTTCAAATGGATTGAAACGAGATTCCACATGACCAATGTCACCTAGGAGGTCCATCAGGTGCATCCAAAACAATTTCTAAGCCTACGGTACGTTCGGCGCAAACCATGCACCTATCTGGCGTCAAGGTTAGCACTATCTCCAAACAGACCAAAACGAGCATCCAATTGAGCCTCATCCCCTAGGAATACCATCAGATGCGTCCAAAATAATTTTTGAGCCAATGGTTCGTTCAACGCAAACCGTGCACCTATATTGCGTCAAGATTAGCACTATCTCCAAATAGACTGAAATAAGTAACCACTTGAGCCTCATCACCTAGGAGTACCATCGGGTGCATCCCAAAATGGTTCTTATCTATGTTTGGCGCAAACCGTGCACCTATCTTGCACTGACTCTAACAGTGTCTCCAAATGGATTGAAACGAGATTACACATGACCAATGTCACCGTGGAGATCTATCGCGTGTGTCCAAAATGATTTCTGAGCCTATGTTACGTTCGGCGCAAACCATGCAACTATCTTGTGTCAAGATTAGCTCTATGTCCAAACAGACCAAAACCAACATGCATGTGTGCCTCGTCACCTAGGAGTACCATTGGTGCGTCCAAAATGATTTTTGAGCCTATGGTACGTTCGACGCTAACCGCGCATCTATCTTGCGTCAAGGTTAGCACTATCTCCAAACAGACCAAAATGAGCATTCACTTGAGCCTCGTCACCTAGGAGTACCATCGAGCGCGTCCAAAATGATTTCCGAGCCTATGGTACGTTGGACGCAAACCGTGCACGTACCTTGCACTAAGACTCTGCTATCACCAAATGGATTGAAATGGGATTCCACCAGACCAAAGTCACAAAGGAGATCCATCAGGTGCATCCACAATGATTTCTGAGCCTATGCTATGTTCAGCGCAAACCATGCACCTATCTTGCGTCAAGGTTAGCGCTATGTCTAAACAGACCAAAATGAGCATCCACTTGAGCCTAGTCACCTAGGAGTACCATCGGGTGCGTCCAAAACGATTTCTATGCCTATAGTACGTTTGGTGCAAACAGTGCACCTATCTTGCACTGACAGTACCACTATCTCCAAATGAATTGAAACAAGATTCCACATGACAAATGTCACCTAGGAGGTCCATCGGGTGCATCCAAAACAATTTCTAAGCCTACAGTACGTTCGACGCAAACCGTGCACCAATCTCACATCAAGGTTAGCACTATCTCCAAATAGACCAAAACGAGCATCCACTTGAGCCTCGTCACCTAGGAGGACCATAGGGTGCGTCCAAAACGATTTCTAAGCGATGTTTGGTGCAAACCGTGCACCTATCTTGCACTGACACTACCACTGTCTCCAAATGGATTGAAACGAGATTCCACATGACCAATGTCACATAGGAGATCCATCAGGTGTGTCGAAAACGATTTCTGATCCTACGGTACGTTCGGCGGAAACCATGCACCTATCTGGCATCAAGGTTAGCATTATCTCCAAACAGACCAAAACGAGCATCCAATTGAGCCTCGTCACCTAGGAGTACCATCGGATGCGTCCAAAATGATTTTTGAGCCGATGGTACGTTCGACGCAAACCGTGCACCAATCTCGCATCAAGATTAGCACTATCTACAAACAGACCAAAAAGAGCATCCACTTAAGCCTCATCACATAGGAGTACCATCGGGTGCTTCCTAAACGATTTTCTATAACTATGGTACGTTTTGGTGCAAACAGTGCACCTATCTTGCACTGACAGTATCGCAGTCTTCAAATGGATTGAAACGAGATTCCACATGACCAATGTCACCTAGGAGGTCCATCAGGTGCATCCAAAACAATTTCTAAGCCTACGGTACGTTCGGCGCAAACCATGCACCTAGCTGGCGTCAAGGTTAGCACTATCTCCAAACAGACCAAAACGAGCATCCAATTGAGCCTCATCCCCTAGGAATACCATCAGATGCGTCCAAAATAATTTTTGAGCCAATGGTTCATTCAACGCAAACCGTGCACCTAAATTGCGTCAAGATTAGCACTATCTCCAAATAGACTGAAATAAGTAACCACTTGAGCCTCATCACCTAGGAGTACCATCGGGTGCATCCCAAAATGGTTTCTTATCTATGTTTGGCGCAAACCGTGCACCTATCTTGCACTGACTCTAACAGTGTCTCCAAATGGATTGAAACGAGATTACACATGACCAATGTCACCGTGGAGATCTATCGCGTGCGTCCAAAATGATTTCTGAGCCTATGTTACGTTCGGCGCAAACCGTGCAACTATCTTGTGTCAAGATTAGCTCTATGTCCAAACAGACCAAAACCAACATGCATGTGTGCCTCGTCACCTAGGAGTACCATTGGTGCGTCCAAAATGATTTTTGAGCCTATGGTACGTTCGACGCAAACCGAGCATCTATCTTGCGTCAAGGTTAGCACTATCTCCAAACAGACCAAAATGAGCATTCACTTGAGCCTCGTCACCTAAGAGTACCATTGGGTGCATCCAAAATGATTTCTGTGCCTATGGTACGTTTAGCGCAAACCGTGCACGTACCTTGCACTAAGACTCTGCTATCACCAAATGGATTGAAATGGGATTCCACCTGACCAAAGTCACAAAGGAGATCCATCAGGTGCATCCACAATGATTTCTGAGCCTATGCTATGTTCAGCACAAACCGTGCACCTATCTTGCGTCAAGGTTAGCGCTATGTCTAAACAGACCAAAATGAGCATCCACTTGAGCCTAGTCACCTAGGAGTACCATCGGGTGCGTCCAAAACGATTTCTATGCCTATGGTACGTTTGGTGCAAATAGTGCACCTATCTTGCACTGACAGTACCGCTGTCTCCAAATGGATTGAAACGAGATTTCACATGACAAATGTCACCTAGGAGGTCCATCGGGTGCATCCAAAACAATTTCTAAGCCTACAGTACGTTCGACGCAAACCGTGCACCAATCTCGCATCAAGGTTAGCACTATCTCCAAATAGACCAAAACGAGCATCCACTTGAGCCTCGTCACCTAGGAGGACCATAGGGTGCGTCCAAAACGATTTCTGAGCGATATTTGGTGCAAGCCGTGCACCTATACTGACACTACCACTGTCTCCAAATGGATTGAAACGAGATTCCACATGACCAATGTCACATAGGAGATCCATCAGGTGTGTCGAAAACGATTTCTGATCCTACGGTATGTTCGGCGGAAACCGTGCACCTATCTGGCGTCAAGGTTAGCATTATCTCTAAACAGACCAAAACGAGCATCCAATTGAGCATCGTCACCTAGGAGTACCATCGGATGCGTCCAAAATGATTTTTGAGCCGATGGTACGTTCGACGCAAACCGTGCACCAATCTCGCATCAAGATTAGCACTATCTACAAACAGACCAAAACGAGCATCCACTTAAGCCTCGTCACCTAGGAGTACCATCGGGTGCTTCCTAAATGATTTCTATAACTATGGTACGTTTTGGTGCAAACAGTGCACCTATCTTGCACTGACAGTATCGCAGTCTTCAAATGGATTGAAACGAGATTCCACATGACCAATGTCACCTAGGAGGTCCATCAGGTGCGTCCAAAATAATTTCTAAGCCTACAGTACGTTCGGCGCAAACCATGCACCTAGCTGGCGTCAAGGTTAGCACTATCTCCAAACAGACCAAAATGAGCATCCAATTGAGCCTCATCCCCTAGGAATACCATCAGATGCGTCCAAAATAATTTTTGAGCCAATGGTTCGTTCAACGCAAACCGTGCACCTATATTGCGTCAAGATTAGCACTATCTCCAAATAGACTGAAATAAGTAACCACTTGAGCCTCATCACCTAGGAGTACCATCGGGTGCATCCCAAAATGGTTTCTTATCTATGTTTGGTGCAAACCGTGCACCTATCTTGCACTAACTCTAACAGTGTCTCCAAATGGATTGAAACGAGATTACACATGACCAATGTCACCGTGGAGATCCATCGCATGCGTCCAAAATGATTTCTGAGCCTATGTTACGTTCGGCGCAAACCGTGCAACTATCTTATGTCAAGATTAGCTCTATGTCCAAACAGACCAAAACCAGCATGCATGTGTGCCTCGTCACCTAGGAGTACCATTGGTGCGTCCAAAATGATTTTTGAGCCTATGGTACGTTCGACGCAAACCGAGCATCTATCTTGCGTCAAGGTTAGCACTATCTCCAAACAGACCAAAATGAGCATCCACTTGAGCCTCGTCACCTAGGAGTACCATTGGGTGCATCCAAAATGATTTCTGTGCCTATGGTACGTTTAGCGCAAACCGTGCACGTACCTTGCACTAAGACTCTACTATCACCAAATGGATTGAAATGGGATTCCACCTGACCAAAGTCACAAAGGAGATCCATCGAGTGCATCCACAATGATTTCTGAGCCTATGCTATGTTCAGCGCAAACCGTGCACCTATCCTGCGTCAAGGTTAGCGCTATGTCTAAACAGACCAAAATGAGCATCCACTTGAGCCTCGTCACCTAGGAGTACCATCGAGCGCGTCCAAAATGATTTCCGAGCCTATGGTACGTTGGACGCAAACCGTGCACCAATCTTGCATCAAGATTAGCACTATCTCGAAACAGACCAAAACGAGCATCCACTTGAGCCTCGTCACCTAGGAGTACCATCAGGTGCGTCCAAAACAATTTCTGAGTGATGTTTGGTGCAAACCGTGCACCTATCTTGCATTGACACTACCACTATCTCCAAATGGATTGAAACGAGATTCCACATGACCAATGTCACATAGGAGATCCATCAGGTGTGTCCAAAACGATTTCTGAGCCGAAGGTACGTTCGACGCAAACCGTGCACCAATCTCGCATCAAGATTAGCACTATCTCCAAACAGACCAAAACGAGCATCCACTTAAGCCTCGTCACCTAGGAGTACCATCGGGTGCTTCCTAAATGATTTCTATAACTATGGTACGTTTGGTGCAAACAGTGCACCTATCTTGCACTGACAGTACCGCTGTCTTCAAATGGATTGAAACGAGATTCCACATGACCAATGTCACCTAGGAGGTCCATCGGGTGCATCCAAAACAATTTCTAAGCCTACGGTACGTTCGGCGCAAACCATGCACCTATCTGGTGTCAAGGTTAGCACTATCTCCAAACAGACCAAAACGAGCATCCAATTAAGCCTCATCACCTAGGAATACCATCAGATGCGTTCAAAATGATTTTTGAGCCAATGGTTCGTTCAACGTAAACCGTGCACCTATATTGCGTCAAGATTAGCACTATCTCCAAATATACCAAGACGAGCATCCACTTAAGCCTCGTCACCTAGGAGTACCATCGGGTGCATCCAAAACGATTTCTATGCCTATGGTACGTTTGGTGCAAATAGTGCACCTATCTTGCACTAACAGTACCGCTGTCTCCAAATGGATTGAAACGAGATTCCACATGACCAATGTCACCTAGGAGGTCCATCGGGAGCATCCAAAATAATTTCTAAGCCTACGGTACGTTTGACGCAAACCATGCACCAATCTCGCATCAAGGTTAGCACTATCTCCAAACAGACCAAAACGAGCATCCACTTCAGCCTCGTCACCTAGGAGGACCATTGGGTGCGTCCAAAACGATTTCTGAGCGATGTTTGGTGCAAACCGTGCACCTATCTTGCACTGACACTACCACTGTCTCCAAATGGATTGAAACGATATTCCACTTAACCAATGTCACATAGGAGATCCATCAGGTGTGTCCAAAATGATTTCTGATCCTACGGTACGTTCGGTGCAAACCGTGCACCTATCTAGCGTCAAGGTTAGCACTATCTCCAAACAGACCAAAACGAGCATCCAATTGACCCTCGTCACCTAGGAGTACCATCGGATGCGTCCAAAATGATTTCTGAGCCTATGGTACGTTCAACGCAAACCGTGCACCAATCTCGTATCAAGATTAGCACTATCTCGCAAACCGTTCAACCCAAAATGGTTTCTTATCTATGTTTGGCGCAAACCGTGCACCTATCTTGCACTGACTCTAACAGTATCTCCAAATGGATTGAAACGAGATTCCACATGACCAATGTCACATAGGAGATCCATCTGGTGTGTCCAAAATGATTTCTGAGCCGATGGTACGTTCGACGCAAACCGTGCACCAATCTCGCATGAAGATTAGCACTATCTCCAAACAGACCAAAACGAGCATCCACTTAAGCCTCGTCACCTAGGAGTACCATCGGGTGCTTCCTAAACAATTTCTATAACTATGGTACGTTTGGTGCAAACAGTGCACCTATCTTGCACTAACAGTACCGCTATCTCCAAATGGATTGAAACGAGATTCCACATGACCAATGTCACCTAGGAGGTCCATCGGGAGCATCCAAAACAATTTCTAAGCCTACGGTACGTTCGGCGCAAACCATGCACCTATCTGGCATCAAGGTTAGCACTATCTCCAAACAGACCAAAATGAGCATCCAATTGAGCCTCATCACCTAGGAGTACCATCAGATGCGTCCAAAATGATTTTTGAGCCAATATTTCGTTCAACGCAAACCGTGCACCTATCTTGCGTCAAGATTAGCACTATCTCCAAATATACCAAGACGAGCATCCACTTAAGCCTCATCACCTAGGAGTACCATCGGGTGCGTCCAAAATGATTTCTATGCCTATGGTACGTTTGGTGCAAACAGTGCACCTATCTTGCACTGACAGTACCACTGTCTCCAAATGGATTGAAACGAGATTCCACATGACAAATGTCACCTAGGAGGTGCAAGATTGAGCCTCGTCACCTAGGAGGACCATCGGGCTTGTCCAAAACGATTTCTGAGCCTATGTTACGTTCGGCGCAAACCGTGCAACTATCTTGTGTCAAGATTAGCTCTATGTCCAAATAGACCAAAACCAGCATCCATGTGTGCCTCATCACCTAGGAGTACCATTGGTGCGTCCAAAATGATTTTTGAGCCTATGGTACGTTCGACGCAAACCGAGCATCTATCTTGCGTCAAGGTTAGCACTATCTCCAAACAGACCAAAACGAGCATCCACTTGAGCCTCGTCACCTAGGAGTACCATCAGGTGCGTCCAAAACATTTTATGAGCGATGTTTGGTGCAAACCGTGCACCTATCTTGCACTAACACTACCACTGTCTCCAAATTGATTGAAACAAGATTCCACATGACTAATGTCACATAGGAGATCCATCAGGTGTGTCCAAAACGATTTCTGAGCCGATGGTACGTTCGACGCAAACCATGCACCAATCTCGCATCAAGATTAGCACTATCTCCAAACAGACCAAAACGAGCATCCACTTGAGCCTCGTCACCTAGGAGGACCATCGGGTCCGTCCAAAACGATTTCTGAGCGATGTTTGGTGCAAACCGTGCACCTATCTTGCACTGACACTACCACTGTCTCCAAATGGATTGAAACGATATTCCACATGACCAAGGTCACATAGGAGATCCATCAGGTGTGTCCAAAACGATTTCTGATCCTACGGTACGTTCGGTGCAAACCGTGCACCTATCTAGCGTCAAGGTTAGCACTATCTCAAAACAGACCAAAACGAGCATGCAATTGAGCCTCGTCACCTAGGAGTACCATCGGATGTGTCCAAAATGATTTCTGAGCCTATGGTACGTTCAACGCAAACCGTGCACCAATCTCGCATCAAGATTAGCACTATCTCGCAAACCGTTCAACCCAAAATGGTTTCTTATCTATGTTTGGCGCAAACTGTGCACCTATCTTGCACTGACTCTAACAGTGTCTCCAAATGGATTGAAACGAGATTCCACATGACCAATGTCACATAGGAGATCCATCTGGTGTGTCCAAAATGATTTCTGAGCCGATGGTACGTTCGACGCAAACCGTGCACCAATCTCGCATGAAGATTAGCACTATCTCCAAACAGACCAAAACGAGCATCCACTTAAGCCTCGTCACCTAGGAGTACCATCGGGTGCTTCCTAAACGATTTCTATAACTATGGTACGTTTGGTGCAAACAGTGCACCTATCTTGCACTGACAGTACCGCTATCTCCAAATGGATTGAAACGAGATTCCACATAACCAATGTCACCTAGGAGGTCCATCGGGAGCAACCAAAACAATTTCTAAGCCTACGGTACGTTCGGCGCAAACCATGCACCTCTCTGGCGTCAAGGTTAGCACTATCTCCAAACAGACCAAAACGAGCATCCAATTGAGCCTCATCACCTAGAAGTACCATCAGATGCGACCAAAATGTTTTTTGAGCCAATAGTTCGTTCAACGCAAACCGTGCACCTATCTTGCGTAAAGATTAGCACTATCTCCAAATATACCAAGACGAGCATCCACTTAAGCCTCGACCTAGGAGTACCATCGGATGCGTCCAAAATAATTTCTGAGCCGATGGTACGTTCGAGGCAAACCGTGCACCAATCTCGCATCAAGATTAGCACTATCTACAGACAGACCAAAACGAGCATCCACTTAAGCCCCGTCACCTAGGAGTACCATCGGGTGCTTCCTAAACGATTTTCTATAACTATGGTACGTTTTGGTGCAAACAGTGCACCTGTCTTGCACTGACAGTATCGCTGTCTTCAAATGGATTGAAACAAGATTCCACGTGACCAATGTCACCTAAGAGGTCCATCAGGTGCATCCAAAACAATTTCTAAGCATATGGTACGTTCGGCTCAAACCATGCACCTATCTGGCGTCAAGGTTAGCACTATCTCCTAACAGACCAAAACGAGCATCCAATTGAGCCTCATCCCCTAGGAATACCATCAGATGCGTCCAAAATGATTTTTGAGCCAATGGTTCGTTCAACGCAAACCGTGCACCTATATTGCGTCAAGATTAGCACTATCTCCAAATAGACTGAAATAAGTAACCACTTGAGCCTCATCACCTAGGAGTACCATCGGTTGCATCCCAAAATGGTTTCTTATCTATGTTTGGCGCAAACCGTGCACCTGTCTTGCACTGACTCTAACAGTGTCTCCAAATGGATTGAAACGAGATTACACATGACCAATGTCAACATGGCGCAAACCGTGCAACTATCTTGTGTCAAGATTAGCTCTATGTCCAAACAGACCAAAACCAGCATCCATGTGTGCCTCGTCAACTAGGAGTACCACTGGTGCGTCCAAAATGATTTTTGAGCCTATGGTACGTTCGACGCAAACCGAGCATCTATCTTGCGTCAAGGTTAGCACTATCTCCAAACAGACCAAAATGAGCATCCACTTGAGCCTCGTCACCTAGGAGTACCATTGGGTGCATCCAAAATAATTTCTGTGCCTATGGTACGTTTAGCGCAAACCGTGCACGTACCTTGCACTAAGACTCTGCTATCACCAAATGGATTGAAATGGGATTCCACCTGACCAAAGTCACAAAGGAGATCCATCGGGTGCATCCACAATGATTTCTGAGCCTATGCTATGTTCAGCGCAAATCGTGCACCTATCTTGCGTCAAGGTTAGCGCTATGTCTAAACAGACCAAAATGAGCATCCACTTGAGCCTCGTCACCTAGGAGTACCACCGAGCGCGTCCAAAACGATTTTCCGAGCCTATGGTACGTTGGACGCAAACCGTGCACCAATCTTGCATCAAGATTAGCACTATCTCGAAACAGACCAAAACAAGCATCCACTTGAGCCTCGTCACCTAGGAGTACCATCAGGTGCGTCTAAAACAATTTCTGAGCGATGTTTGGTGCAAACCGTGCACCTATCTTGCACTGACACTACCACTTTCTCCAAATGGATTGAAACGAGATTCCACATGACCAATGTCACATAGGAGATCCATCAGGTGTGTCCAAAACGATTTCTGAGCCGAAGGTACGTTCGACGCAAACCATGCACCAATCTCATCAAGATTAGCACTATCTCCAAACAGACCAAAACGAGCATCCACTTAAGCCTCGTCACCTAGGAGTACCATCGGGTGCTTCCTAAACGATTTCTATAACTATGGTACGTTTGGTGCAAACAGTGCACCTATCTTGCACTGATAGTACCGCTGTCTTCAAATGGATTGAAACAAGATTCCACACGACCAATGTCACCTAGGAGGTCCATCGGGTGCATCCAAAACAATTTCTAAGCCTACGGTACGTTCGACGCAAACCATGCACCTATCCGGCGTCAAGGTTAGCACTATCTCCAAACAGACCAAAACGAGCATCCAATTGAGCCTCATCACCTAGGAATACCATCAGATGTGTTCAAAATGATTTTTGAGCCAATGGTTCGTTCAACGCAAACCGTGCACCTATATTGCGTCAAGATTAGCACTATCTCCAAATATACCAAGACGAGCATCCACTTAAGCCTCGTCACCTAGGAGTACCATGGGGTGCGTCCAAAACGATTTATATGCCTATGGTACGTTTGGTGCAAACAGTGCACCTATCTTGCACTGACAGTACCGCTGTCTCCAAATGGATTGAAACAAGATTCCACATGACCAATATCACCTAGGAGGTCCATCGGGTGCATCCAAAACAATTTCTAAGCCTACGGTACGTTCGACGCAAACCATGCACCAATCTCGCATCAAGGTTAGCACTATCTCCAAACAGACCAAAACGAGCATCCACTTGAGCCTCATCACCTAGGAGGACCATCGGGTGTGTCCAAAACGATTTCTGAGCAATGTTTGGTGCAAACCGTGCACCTATCTTGCACTGACACTACCACTGTCTCCAAATGGATTGAAACGATATTCCACATGACCAATGTCACCTAGGATATCCATCAGGTGTGTCCAAAACGATTGCTGATCCTATGGTATGTTCGGTGCAAACCATGCACCTATCTGGCGTCAAGGTTAGCACTATCTCCAAACAGACCAAAACGAGCATCCAATTGAGCCTTGTCACCTAGGAGTACCATCGGATGCGTCCAAAATGATTTCTGAGCCTATGGTACGTTCAACGCAAACCGTGCACCAATCTCGCATCAAGATTAGCACTATCTCCAAACAGACCAAAACGAGCATCCACTTAAGCCTCGTCACCTAGGAGTACCATCGAGTGCGTCCAAAATGATTTCTATGCCTATGGTACGTTTGGTGCAAACAGTGCACCTATCTTGCACTGACAGTACCGCTGTCTCCAAATGGATTGAAACGAGATTCCACAAGACCAATTTCACCTAGGAGGTCCATCAGGTGCAACCAAAACAATTTCTAAGCCTACGGTACGTTTGGCGCAAACCGTGCACCTATCTGGCGTCAAGGTTAGCACTATCTCCAAACAGACCAAAACGAGCATCCAATTGAGCCTCGTCACCTAGGAGGACCATCGGGTCCGTCCAAAACGATTTCTGAGCCTATGTTACGTTCGGCGCAAACCGTGCAACTATCTTGTGTCAAGATTAGCTCTATGTCCAAACAGACCAAAACCAGCATCCATGTGTGCCTCATCACCTAGGAGTACCATTGGTGCGTCCAAAATGATTTTTGAGCCTATGGTACGTTCGACGCAAACCGAGCATCTATCTTGCGTCAAGGTTAGCACTATCTCCAAATAGACCAAAACGAGCATCCACTTGAGCCTCGTCACCTAGGAGTACCATTGGGTGCATCCAAAATGATTTCTGTGCCTATGGTACGTTTAGCGCAAACCGTGCACGTACCTTGCACTAAGACTCTGCTATCACCAAATGGATTGAAATGGGATTCCACCTGACCAAAGTCACAAAGGAGATCCATCGGGAGCATCCACAATGATTGCTGAGCCTATGCTATGTTCAGCGCAAACCGTGCACCTATCTTGCGTCAAGGTTAGCGCTATGTCTAAACAGACCAAAATGAGCATCCACTTGAGCCTCGTCACCTAGGAGTACCATCGAGCGCGTCCAAAACGATTTCCGAGCCTATGGTACGTTGGACGCAAACCGTGCACCAATCTTGCATCAAGATTAGCACTATCTCGAAACAGACCAAAACGAGCATCCACTTGAGCCTCGTCACCTATGAGTACCATCAGGTGCGTCCAAAATAATTTCTGAGCGATGTATGGTGCAAACAGTGCACCTATCTTGCACTGACACAACCACTGTCTCCAAATAGATTGAAACGAGATTCCACATGACCAATGTCACATAGGAGATCCATCAGGTGTGTCCAAAATGATTGCTGATCCTATGGTATGTTCGGTGAAAACCGTGCACCTATCTGGCGTCAAGGTTAGCACTATCTCCAAACAGACCAAAACGAGAATCCAATTGAGCCTTGTCACCTAGGAGTACCATCGGATGCGTCCAAAATGATTTCTGAGCCTATGATACGTTCAACGCAAACCGTGCACCAATCTCGCTTCAAGATTAGCACTATCTCCAAACAGACCAAAACGAGCATCCACTTAAGCCTCGTCACCAAGGAGTACCATCGAGTGCGTCCAAAATGATTTCTATGCCTATGGTACGTTTGGTGCAAACAGTGCACCTATCTTGCACTGACAGTACCGCTGTCTCCAAATGGATTGAAACGAGATTCCACAAGACCAATTTCACCTAGGAGGTCCATCAGGTGCAACCAAAACAATTTCTAAGCCTACGGTACGTTCGGCGCAAACCGTGCACCTATCTGGCGTTAAGGTTAGCACTATCTTCAAACAGACCAAAACGAGCATCCAATTGAGCCTCGTCACCTAGGAGGACCATCGGGTGCGTCCAAAACGATTTCTGAGCCTATGTTACGTTCGGCGCAAACCGTGCAACTATCTTGTGTCAAGATTAGCTCTATGTCCAAACAGACCAAAACCAGCATCCATGTGTGCCTCATCACCTAGGAGTACCATTGGTGCGTCCAAAATGATTTTTGAGCCTATGGTACGTTCGACGCAAACCGAGCATCTATCTTGCGTCAAGGTTAGCACTATCTCCAAATAGACCAAAACGAGCATCCACTTGAGCCTCGTCACCTAGGAGTACCATTGGGTGCATCCAAAATGATTTCTGTGCCTATGGTACGTTTAGCGCAAACCGTGCACATACCTTGCACTAAGACTCTGCTATCACCAAATGGATTGAAATGGGATTCCACCTGACCAAAGTCACAAAGGAGATCCATCGGGTGCATCCACAATGATTTCTGAGCCTATGCTATGTTCAGCGCAAACCGTGCACCTATCTTGCGTCAAGGTTAGCGCTATGTCTAAACAGACCAAAATGAGCATCCACTTGAGCCTCGTCACCTAGGAGTACCATCGAGCGCGTCCAAAATGATTTCCGAGCCTATGGTACAATAGACGCAAACCGTGCACCAATCTTGCATCAAGATTAGCACTATCTCGAAACAGACCAAAACGAGCATCCACTTGAGCCTCGTCACCTACGAGTACCATCAGGTGCGTCCAAAATAATTTCTGAGCGATGTATGGGGCAAACAGTGCACCTATCTTGCACTGACACTACCACTGTCTCCAAATAGATTGAAACGAGATTCCACATGACCAATGTCACATAGGAGATCCATCAGGTGTGTCCAAAATGATTTCTGAGCCGAAGGTATGTTCGACGCAAACCGTGCACCAATCTCGCATCAAGATTAGCACTATCTCCAAACAGACCAAAACGAGCATCCACTTAAGCCTCGTCACCTAGGAGTACCATCGGGTGCTTCCAAAACGATTTCTATAACTATGGTACGTTTGGTGCAAACAGTGCACCTATCTTGCACTAACATTACCGCTGTCTCCAAATGGGTTGAAACGAGATTCCACATGACCAATGTCACCTAGGAGATCCATCAGGTGCATCCAAAACAATTTCTAAGCCTACGGTACGTTCGGCGCAAACCATGCACCTATCTGGCGTCAAGGTTAGCACTATCTCCAAACAGACCAAAATGAGCATCCAATTGAGCCTCATCACCTGGGACTACCATCAGATGCGTCCAAAATGATTTTTGAGCCAATGGTTCGTTCAACGCAAACCGTGCACCTATATTGCGTCAAGATATGCACTATCTCCAAATATACCAAGACGAGCATCCACTTAAGCCTCGTCACCTAAGAGTACCATCGGGTGCGTCCAAAACGATTTCTATGCCTATGGTACGTTTGGTGCAAACAGTGCACCTATCTTGCACTGACAGTACCGCTGTCTCCAAATGGATTGAAACGAGATTCTACATGACCAATGTCACCTAGGAGGTCCATCGGGTGCATCCAAAACAATTTCTAAGCCTACGGTACGTTCGACGCAAACCATGCACCAATCTCGCATCAAGGTTAGCACTATCTCCAAACAGACCAAAACGAGCATCCACTTGAGCCTCATCACCTAGGAGGACCATCGGGTGCGTCCAAAACGATTTCTGAGCGATGTTTGGTGCAAACCGTGCACCTATCTTGCACTGACACTACCACTGTCTCCAAATGGATTGAAACGATATTCCACATGACCAATGTCACACAGGAGATCCATCAGGTGTGTCCAAAACGATTTCTGATCCTACGGTATGTTCGGTGCAAACCGTGCACCTATCTGGCGTCAAGGTTAGCAATATCTCCAAACAGACCAAAACGAGCATCCAATTGAGCCTTGTCACCTAGGAGTACCATCGGATGCGTCCAAAATGATTTCTGAGCCTATGGTACGTTCAATGCAAACCGTGCACCAATCTCGCATCAAGATTAGCACTATCTCCAAACAGACCAAAACGAGCATCCACTTAAGCCTCGTCACCTAGGAGTACCATCGAGTGCGTCCAAAATGATTTCTATGCCTATGGTACGTTTGGTGCAAACAGTGCACCTATCTTGCACTAACAGTACCGCTATCTCCAAATGGATTGAAACGAGATTCCACATGACCAATTTCACCTAGGAGGTCCATCAAGTGCAACCAAAACACTTTCTAAGCCTACGGTACGTTCAGCGCAAACCGTGCACCTATCTGGCGTCAAGGTTAGCACTATCTCCAAACAGACCAAAACGAGCATCCAATTGAGCCTCGTCACCTAGGAGGACCATCGGGTGCGTCCAAAACGATTTCTGAGCTTATGTTACGTTCGGCGCAAACCGTGCAACTATCTTGTGTCAAGATTAGCTCTATGTCCAAACAGACCAAAACTAGCATCCACGTGTGCCTCATCACCTAGGAGTACCATTGGTGCGTCTAAAATGATTTTTGAGCCTATGGTACGTTCGACGCAAACCGAGCATCTATCTTGCGTCAAGGTTAGCACTATCTCCAAACAGACCAAAACGAGCATCCACTTGAGCCTCATCACCTAGGAGTACCATTGGGTGCATCCAAAATGATTTCTGTGCCTATGGTACGTTTAGCGCAAACCGTGCACATACCTTGCACTAAGACTCTGCTATCACCAAATGGATTGAAATGGGATTCCACCTGACCAAAGTCACAAAGGAGATCCATCGGTTGCATCCACAATGATTTCTGAGCCTATGCTATGTTCAGCGCAAACTGTGCACCTATCTTGCGTCAAGGTTAGCGCTGTGTCTAAACAGACCAAAATGAGCATCCACTTGAACCTCGTCACCTAGGAGTACCATCGAGCGCGTCCAAAATGATTTCCGAGCCTATGGTACGTTGGACGCAAACCGTGCACCAATCTCGCATCAAGATTTGCACTATCTCCAAACAGACCAAAACGAGTATCCACTTAAGCCTCGTCACCTAGGAGTACCATCGGGTGCTTCCTAAACGATTTCTATAACTATGGTACGTTTGGTGCAAACAGTGGACCTATCTTGCACTGACAGTACCGCTGTCTTCAAATGCATTGAAACAAGATTCCACATGACCAATGTCACCTAGGAGGTCCATCGGGTGCATCCAAAACAATTTCTAAGCCTACGGTACGTTCGACGCAAACCATGCACCTATCCGGCGTTAAGGTTAGCACTATCTCCAAACAGACCAATACGAGCATCCAATTGAGCCTCATCACCTAGGAATACCATCAGATGTGTTCAAAATGATTTTTGAGCCAATGGTTCATTCAACGCAAACCGTGCACCTATATTGCATCAAGATTAGCACTATCTCCAAATATACCAAGACGAGCATCCACTTAAGCCTCGTCACCTAGGAGTACCATGGGGTGCGTCCAAAACGATTTCTATGCCTATGGTACGTTTGGTGCAAACAGTGCACCTATCTTGCACTGACAGTACCGCTGTCTCCAAATGGATTGAAACGAGATTCCACATAACCAATATCACCTAGGAGGTCCATCGGGTGCATCCAAAACAATTTCTAAGCCTACGGTACGTTCGACGCAAACCATGCACCAATCTCGCATCAAGGTTAGCACTATCTCCAAACAGACCAAAACGAGCATCCACTTGAGCCTCATCACCTAGGAGGACCATCGGGTGCGTCCAAAACGATTTATGAGCGATGTTTGGTGCAAACCGTGCACCTATCTTGCACTGACACTACCACTGTCTCCAAATGGATTGAAACGATATTCCATTTGACCAATGTCACCTAGGATATCCATCAGGTGTGTCCAAAACGATTTTGGATCCTACGGTACGTTCGGTGCAAACCATGCACCTATCTGGCATCAAGGTTAGCACTATCTCCAAACAGACCAAAACGAGCATCCAATTGAGCCTTGTCACCTAGGAGTACCATCGGATGCGTCCAAAATGATTTCTGAGCCTATGGTATGTTCAACGCAAACCGTGCACCAATCTCGCATCAAGATTAGCACTATCTCCAAACAGACCAAAACGAGCATCCACTTAAGCCTCGTCACCTAGGAGTACCATCGAGTGCGTCCAAAATGATTTCTATGCCTATGGTACGTTTGGTGCAAACAGTGCACCTATCTTGCTCTGACAGTACCGCTGTCTCCAAATGGATTGAAACGAGATTCCACATGACCAATTTCACCTAGGAGGTCCATCAGGTGCAACCAAAACAATTTCTAAGCCTACGGTACGTTTGGCGCAAACCGTGCACCTATCTGGCGTCAAGGTTAGCACTATCTCCAAACAGACCAAAACGAGCATCCAATTGAGCCTCGTCACCTAGGAGGACCATTGGGTCCGTCCAAAACGATTTCTGAGCCTATGTTACGTTCGGCGCAAACCGTGCAACTATCTTGTGTCAAGATTAGCTCTATGTCCAAACAGACCAAAACCAGCATCCATGTGTGCCTCATCACCTTGGAGTACCATTGGTGCGTCCAAAATGATTTTTGAGCCTATGGTACGTTCGACGCAAACCGAGCACCAATCTCGCATCAAGATTAGCACTATCTCCAAACAGACCAAAACGAGCATCCACTTAAGCCTCGTCACCTAGGAGTACCATCGGGTGCTTCCTAAACGATTTCTATAACTATGGTACGTTTGGTGCAAACAGTGCACCTATCTTGCACTGACAGTACCGCTGTCTTCAAATGGATTGAAACAAGATTCCACATGACCAATGTCACCTAGGAGGTCCATCGGGTGCATCCAAAACAATTTCTAAGCCTACGGTACGTTCGACGCAAACCATGCACCTATCCGGCATCAAGGTTAGCACTATCTCCAAACAGACCAAAACGAGCATCCAATTGAGCCTCATCACCTAGGAATACCATCAGATGTGTTCAAAATGATTTTTGAGCCAATGTTTCGTTCAACGCAAACCGTGCACCTATATTGCGTCAAGATTAGCACTATCTCCAAATATACCAAGACGAGCATCCACTTAAGCCTCGTCACCTGGGAGTACCATGGGGTGCGTCCAAAACGATTTCTATGCCTATGGTACGTTTGGTGCAAACAGTGCACCTATCTTGCACTGACAGTACCGCTGTCTCCAAATGGATTGAAACGAGATTCCACATGACCAATATCACCTAGGAGGTCCATCGGGTGCATCCAAAACAATTTCTAAGCCTACGGTACGTTCAACGCAAACCATGCACCAATCTCGCATCAAGGTTAGCAATATCTCCAAACAGACCAAAACGAGCATCCACTTGAGCCTCATCACCTAGGAGGACCATCGGGTGCGTCCAAAACGATTTATGAGCGATGTTTGGTGCAAACCGTGCACCTATCTTGCACTGACACTACCACTGTCTCCAAATGGATTGAAACGATATTCCACATGACCAATGTCACCTAGGATATCCATCAGGTGTGTCCAAAACGATTTTGGATCCTACGGTACGTTCGGTGCAAACCATGCACCTATCTGGCGTCAAGGTTAGCACTATCTCCAAACAGACCAAAACGAGCATCCAATTGAGCCTTGTCACCTAGGAGTACCATCGGATGCGTCCAAAATGATTTCTGAGCCTATGGTACGTTCAACGCAAACCGTGCACCAATCTCGCATCAAGATTAGCACTATCTCCAAACAGACCAAAACGAGCATCCACTTAAGCCTCGTCACCTAGGAGTACCATCGAGTGCGTCCAAAATGATTTCTATGCCTATGGTACGTTTGGTGCAAACAGTGCACCTATCTTGCTCTGACAGTACCGCTGTCTTCAAATGGATTGAAACGAGATTCCACATTACCAATTTCACATAGGAGGTCCATCAGGTGCAACCAAAACAATTTCTAAGCCTACGGTACGTTTGGCGCAAACCGTGCACCTATCTGGCGTCAAGGTTAGCACTATCTCCAAACAGACCAAAACGAGCATCCAATTGAGCCTCGTCACCTAGGAGGACCATCGGGTCCGTCCAAAACGATTTCTGAGCCTATGTTACGTTCGGCGCAAACCGTGCAACTATCTTGTGTCAAGATTAGCTCTATGTCCAAACAGACCAAAACCAGCATCCATGTGTGCCTCATCACCTTGGAGTACCATTGGTGCGTCCAAAATGATTTTTGAGCCTATGGTACATTCGACGCAAACCGAGCATCTATCTTGCGTCAAGGTTAGCACTATCTCCAAACAGACCAAAACGAGCATCCACTTAAGCCTCGTCACCTAGGAGTACCATTGGGTGCATCCAAAATGATTTATGTGCCTATGGTACGTTTAGCGCAAACCGTGCACGTACCTTGCACTAAGACTCTGCTATCACCAAATGGATCGAAATGGGATTCCACCTGACCAAAGTCACAAAGGAGATCCATCGGGTGCATCCACAATGATTGCTGAGCCTATGCTATGTTCAGCGCAAACCGTGCACCTATCTTGCGTCAAGGTTAGCGCTATGTCTAAACAGACCAAAATGAGCATCCACTTGAGCCTCGTCACCTAGGAATACCATCGAGCGCGTCCAAAACGATTTCCGAGCCTATGGTACGTTGGACGCAAACCGTGCACCAATCTTGCATCAAGATTAGCACTATCTCGAAACAGACCAAAACGAGCATCCACTTGAGCCTTATCACCTACGAGTACCATCAGGTGCGTCCAAAATAATTTCTGAGCGATGTTTGGTGCAAACCGTGCACCTATCTTGCACTGACACTACCACTGTCTCCAAATGGATTGAACCGAGATTCCACATGACCAATGTCACATAGGAGATCCATCAGGTGTGTCCAAAACGATTTCTGAGCCAAAGGTACGTTCGACGCAAACCGTGCACCAATCTCGCATCAAGATTAGCACTATCTCCAAACAGACCAAAACGAGCATCCACTTAAGCCTCGTCACCTAGGAGTACCATCGGGTGCTTCCTAAATGATTTCTATAACTATGGTACGTTTGGTGCAAACAGTGCACCTATCTTGCACTGACAGTACCGTTGTCTCCAAATGGATTGAAACGAGATTTCACATGACCAATATCACCTAGGAGGTCCATCGGGTGCATCCAAAACAATTTCTAAGCCTACGGTACGTTCGACGCAAACCATGCACCAATCTCGCATCAAGGTTAGCACTATCTCCAAACAGACCAAAACGAGCATCCACTTGAGCCTCATCACCTAGGAGGACCATCGGGTGCGTCCAAAACGATTTATGAGCGATGTTTGGTGCAAACCGTGCACCTATCTTGCACTGACACTACCACTGTCTCCAAATGGATTGAAACGATATTCCACATGACCAATGTCACCTAGGATATCCATCAGGTGTGTCCAAAACGATTTTGGATCCTACGGTACGTTCGGTGCAAACCATGCACCTATCTGGTGTCAAGGTTAGCACTATCTCCAAACAGACCAAAACGAGCATCCAATTGAGCCTTGTCACCTAGGAGTACCATCGGATGCGTCCAAAATGATTTCTGAGCCTATGGTACGTTCAACGCAAACCGTGCACCAATCTCGCATCAAGATTAGCACTACATTCAAACAGACCAAAACGAGCATCCACTTAAGCCTCGTCACCTAGGAGTACCATCGAGTGCGTCCAAAATGATTTCTATGCCTATGGTACGTTTGGTGCAAACAGTGCACCTATCTTGCTCTGACAGTACCGCTGTCTCCAAATGGATTGAAACGAGATTCCACATGACCAATTTCACCTAGGAGGTCCATCAGGTGCAACCAAAACAATTTCTAAGCCTACGGTACGTTTGACGCAAACCGTGCACCTATCTGGCGTCAAGGTTAGCACTATCTCCAAACAGACCAAAACGAGCATCCAATTGAGCCTCGTCACCTAGGAGGACCATCGGGTCCGTCCAAAACAATTTCTGAGCCTATGTTACGTTCGGCGCAAACCGTGCAACTATCTTGTGTCAAGATTAGCCCTATGTCCAAACAGACCAAAACCAGCATCCATGTGTGCCTCATCACCTTGGAGTACCACTGGTGCGTCCAAAATGATTTTTGAGCCTATGGTACGTTCGACGCAAACCGAGCATCTATCTTGCGTCAAGGTTAGCACTATCTCCAAACAGACCAAAACGAGCATCCACTTAAGCCTCGTCACCTAGGAGTACCATTGGGTGCATCCAAAATGAATTATGTGCCTATGGTACGTTTAGCGCAAACCGTGCACGTACCTTGCACTAAGACTCTGCTATCACCAAATGGATCAAAATGGGATTCCACCTGACCAAAGCCACAAATGAGATCCATCGGGTGCATCCACAATTATTGCTGAGCCTATGCTATGTTCAGCGCAAACCGTGCACCTATCTTGCGTCAAGGTTAGCGCTGTGTCTAAACAGACCAAAATGAGCATTCACTTGAGCCTCGTCACCTAGGAGTACCATCGAGCGCGTCCAAAACGATTTCCGAGCCTATGGTACGTTGGACGCAAACCGTGCACCAATCTTGCATCAAGATTAGCACTATCTCGTAACAGACCAAAACGAGCATCCACTTGAGCCTCGTCACCTACGAGTACCATCAGGTGCGTCCAAAATAATTTCTGAGCGATGTTTGGTGCAAACCGTGCACCTATCTTGCACTGACACTACCACTGTCTCCAAATGGATTGAACCGAGATTCCACATGACCAATGTCACATAGGAGATCCATCAGGTGTGTCCAAAACGATTTCTGAGCCGAAGGTACGTTCGACGCAAACCGTGCACCAATCTCGCATCAAGATTAGCACTATCTCCAAACAGACCAAAACGAGCATCCACTTAAGCCTCGTCACCTAGGAGTACCATCGGGTGCTTCCTAAACGATTTCTATAACTATGGTACGTTTGGTGCAAACAGTGCACCTATCTTGCACTAACAGTACCGCTGTCTCCAAATGGATTGAAACGAGATTCCACATGACCAATGTCACCTAGGAGGTCCATCAGGTGCATCCAAAACAATTTCTAAGCCTACGGTATTTTCGGCGCAAACCATGCACCTATCTGGCGTCAAGGTTACACTATCTCCAAACAGACCAAAACGAGCATCCAATTGAGCCTCATCACCTAGGAATACCATCAGATGGTCCAAAATGATTTTTGAGCCAATGGTTCGTTCAACGCAAACCGTGCACCTATATTGCGTCAAGATTAGCGCTATCTCCAAACAGACCAAAACGAGCATCCACTTAAGCCTCGTCACCTAGGAGTACCATCGGGTGCGTCCGAAACGATTTCTATGCCTATGGTACGTTTGGTATAAACAGTGCACCTATCTTGCACTGACAGTACCGCTGTCTCCAAATGGATTGAAACGAGATTCCACATGACCAATGTCACCTAGGAGGTCCATCGGGTGCATCCAAAATAATTTCTAAGCCTACGGTACGTTCGACGCAAACCATGCACCAATCTCGCATCAAGGTTAGCACTATCTCCAAACAGACCAAAACGAGCATCCACTTGAGCCTCATCACCTAGGAGGACCATCGGGTGCGTCCAAAATGATTTCTGAGCGAAGTTTGGTGCAAACCATGCACCTATCTTGCACTGACACTACCACTGTCTCCTAATGGATTGAAACGATATTCCACACGACCAATGTCACATAGGAGATCCATCAGGTGTGTCCAAAACGATTTCTGATCCTACGGTACGTTCGGTGCAAACCGTGCACCTATCTGGCGTCAAGGTTAGCACTATCTCCAAACAGACCAAAACGAGCATCCAATTGAGCCTTGTCACCTAGGAGTACCATCGGATGCGTCCAAAATGATTTCTGAGCCTATGGTACGTTCAACGCAAACCATGCACCAATCTCACATCAAGATTAGCACTATCTCCAAACAGACCAAAACGAGCATGCACTTAAGCCTCGTCACCTAGGAGTACCATCGAGTGCGTCCAAAATGATTTTCTATGCCTATGGTACGTTTGGTGCAAATAGTGCACCTATCTTGCACTGACAGTACCGCTGTCTCCAAATGGATTGAAACAAGATTCCACATGACCAATTTCACCTAGGAGGTCCATCAGGTGCAACCAAAACAATTTGTAAGCCTACAGTACGTTCGGCGCAAACCGTGCACCTATCTGGCGTCAAGGTTAGCACTATCTCCAAACAGACCAAAACGAGCATCCAATTGAGCCTCGTCACCTAGGAGGACCGTCGGGTGCGTCCAAACCGATTTCTGAGCCTATGTTACGTTCGGCGCAAACCGTGCAACTATCTTGTGTCAAGATTAGTTCTATGTCCAAACAGACCAAAACCAGCATCCATGTGTGCCTCATCACCTAGGAGTACCATTGGTGCGTCCAAAATGATTTTTGAGCCTATGGTACGTTCGACGCAAACCGAGCATCTATCTTGCGTCAAGGTTAGCACTATCTCCAAACAGACCAAAACAAGCATCCACTTGAGCCTCGTCACCTAGGAGTACCATTGGGTGCATCCAAAATGATTTCTAAGCCTATGCTATGTTCAGCGCAAACCGTGCACCTATCTTGCGTCAAGGTTAGCGCTGTGTCTAAACAGACCAAAATGAGCATCCACTTGAGCCTCGTCACCTAGGAGTATCATCGAGCGCGTCCAAAATGATTTCTGAGCCTATGGTACGTTGGACGCAAACCGTGCACCAATCTTGCATCAAGATTAGCACTATCTCGAAACAGACCAAAACGAGCATCCACTTGAGCCTCGTCACC
Organism: Saccharum hybrid cultivar R570; assembly: GCA_038087645.1. Classification (NCBI taxonomy): domain Eukaryota; kingdom Viridiplantae; phylum Streptophyta; class Magnoliopsida; order Poales; family Poaceae; genus Saccharum; species Saccharum hybrid cultivar. Next base: position 93,256 of record JAQSUU010000859.1, on the reverse strand, counting down.
TACGAGTTCCATCAGGTGCGTCCAAAATAATTTCTGAGCGATGTTTGGTGCAAACCGTGCACCTATCTTGCACTGACACTACCACTGTCTCCAAATGGATTGAAACGAGATTCCACATGACCAATGTCACATAGGAGATCCATCAGGTGTGTCCAAAACGATTTCTGAGCCGAAGGTATGTTCGACGCAAATCATGCACCAATCTCGCATCAAGATTAGCACTATCTCCAAACAGACCAAAACGAGCATCCACTTAAGCCTCATCACCTAGGAGTACCATCGGGTGCTTCCTAAAAGATTTCTATAACTATGGTACATTTGGTGCAAATAGTGCACCTATCTTGCACCGACAGTACCGCTGTCTCCAAATGGATTGAAACGAGATTCCCCATGACCAATGTCACCTAGGAGGTCCATCGGGTGCATCCAAAACAATTTCTAAGCCTACGGTACGTTCGGCGCAAACCATGCACCTATCTGGCGTCAAGGTTAGCACTATCTCCAAACAGTCCAAAACGAGCATCCAATTGAGCCTCATCACCTAGGAATACCATCAGATGCGTCCAAAATGATTTTTGAGCCAATGGTTCGTTCAACGCAAACCATGCACCTCTATTGCGTCAAGATTAGCACTATCTCCAAACAGACCAAAACGAGCATCCACTTAAGCCTCGTCACCTAGGAGTACCATCGGGTGCGTCCAAAACGATTTCTATGCCTATGGTACGTTTGGTGCAAACAGTGCACCTATCTTGCACTGACAGTACTGCTGTCTCCAAATGGATTGAAACGAGATTCCACATGACCAATGTCACCTAGGAGGTCCATCGGGTGCATCCAAAATAATTTCTAAGCCTACGGTACGTTCGACGCAAACCATGCACCAATCTCGCATCAAGGTTAGCACTATCTCCAAACAGACCAAAACGAGCATCCACTTGAGCCTCATCACCTAGGAGGACCATCGGGTGCGTCCAAAACGATTTCTGAGCGATGTTTGGTGCAAACCGTGCACCTATCTTGCACTGACACTACCACTGTCTCCTAATGGATTGAAACGATATTCCACATGACCAATGTCACATAGGAGATCCATCAGGTGTGTCCAAAATAATTTCTGATCCTACGGTACGTTCGGTGCAAACCGTGCACATATCTGGCGTCAAGGTTAGCACTATCTCCAAACAGACCAAAACGAGCATCCAATTGAGCCTTGTCACCTAGGTGTACCATCGGATGCGTCCAAAATGATTTCTGAGCCTATGGTATGTTCAACGCAAACCGTGCACCAATCTCGCATCAAGTTTAGCACTATCTCCAAACAGACCAAAATGAGCATCCACTTAAGCCTCATCACCTAGGAGTACCATCGAGTGCGTCCAAAATGATTTCTATGCCTATGGTACGTTTGGTGCAAACAGTGCACCAATCTTGCACCGACAGTACCGCTGTCTCCAAATGGATTGAAACAAGATTCCACATGACCAATTTCACCTAGGAGGTCCATCAGGTGCATCCAAAACAATTTCTAAGCCTACGGTACGTTCGGCGCAAACCGTGCACCTCTCTGACGTCAAGGTTAGCACTATCTCCAAACAGACCAAAACGAGCATCCAATTGAGCCTCATCACCTAGGAGTACCATCAGATGCGTCCAAAATGATTTTTGAGCCTATGGTTCGTTCAACGCAAACCGTGCACCTATGTTGCGTCAAGATTAGCACTATCTCCAAATATACCAAAACGAGCATCCACTTGGGCCACGTCAGCTAGGAGTACCAGCGTGTGCGTCCAAAATGATTTATGTGCCTATGGTACGTTTGGCCACCTAGGAGTACCTATCTTGCACTGACACTACCACTGTCTCCAAATAGATTGAAACGAGATTCCACATGACCAATGTCACATAGGAGATTTATCGGGTGCGTCCAAAATGATTTCTAATCATATGTTACGTTCGGCGCAAACCGTGCAGATCTTGCGTCAAGATTAGCACTATCCCCAAACAGACTGAAACAAGTAACCACTTGAGCCTCATCACCTAGAAGTACCATCGGGTGCATCCCAAAATGGTTTCTTATCTATGTTTGGCGCAAACCGTGCACCTATCTTCCACGGACTCTAATAGTGTCTCCAAATGGATTGAAACGAGATTACACATGACCAATGTCACCGCGGAGATCCATCGCGTGCGTCCAAAATGATTTATGAGCCTATGTTACGTTCGGCGCAAACCGTGCAACTATCTTGTGTCAAGATTAGCTATATGTCCAAACAGACCAAAACCAGCATCCATATGTGCCTCGTCACCTAGGAGTACCATTGGTGCGTCCAAAACGATTTTTGAGTCTATGGTACGTTCGATGCAAACCGAGCATCTATCTTGCGTCAAGGTTAGCACTATCTCCAAACAGACTAAAATGAGCATCCACTTGGGCCTCGTCACCTTGGAGTACCATTGGGTCCATCCAAAATGATTTCTATGCCTATGTTACGTTCGGCGCAAACCGTGCACGTACCTTGCACTAAGACTCTGCTATCACCAAATGGATTAAAATGTGATTCCACCTGACCAAAGTCACAAAGGAGATCCATCGGGCGCATGCACAATGATTTCTGAGCACACCAAAATGAGCATCCACTTGAGCCTCGTCACCTAGGAGTACCATCGAGCGCGTCCAAAACGATTTCCGAGCCTATGGTACGTTGGATGCAAACCGTGCACCAATCTTGCATCAAGGTTAGCACTATCTCGAAACAGACCAAAACGAGCATCCACTTGAGCCAAAACAATTTCTGAGTGATGTTTGGTGCAAACCGTGCACCTATCTTGCAATGACACTACCACTGTCTCCAAATGGATTGAAACGAGATTCCACATGACCAATGTCCATAGGAGATCCATCAGGTGTGTCCAAAACGATTTCTGAGCCGATGGTACGTTCGACGCAAACCGTGCCCCAATCTCGCATCAAGATTAGCGCTATCTCCAAACAGATCAAAACGAGCATCGACTTAAGCCTCGTCACCTAGGAGTACCATCGGGTGCTTCTTAAACGATTTCTATAACTATGGTACGTTTGGTGCAAACAGTGCACCTATCTTGCACTGACAGTACCGCTATCTCCAAATGGATTGAAACGAGATTCCACATGACCAATGTCACCTAGGAGGTCCATCGGGTGCATCCAAAACAATTTCTAAGCCTACGGTACGTTCGGCGCAAACCATGCACCTATCTGGCGTCAAGGTTAGCACTATCTCTAAACAGACCAAAACGTGCATCCAATTGAGCCTCATCACCTAGGAGTACCATCAGATGCGTCCAAAATGATTTTTGAGCCAATGGTTCGTTCAATGTAAACCGTGCACCTATCTTGCGTCAAGATTAGCACTATCTCCAAATATACCAAGACGAGCATCCACTTAAGCCTCGTCACCTAGGAGTACCATCGGGTGCGTCCAAAACGATTTCTATGCCTATGGTACGTTTGGTGCAAACAGTGCACCTATCTTGCTCTAAAAGTACTGCTGTCTCCAAATGGATTGAAATGAGATTCGACATGACCAATGTCACCTAGGAGGTCTATCGGGTGCATCCAAAACAATTTCTAAGCCTACAGTACGTTCGATGCAAACCGTGCACCAATCTCGCATCAAGGTTAGCACTATCTCCAAATAGACCAAAACGAGCATCCACTTGAGCCTCGTCACCTAGGAGGACCATAGGGTGCGTCCAAAACGATTTCTGAGCTATGTTTGGTGCAAACCGTGCACCTATCTTGCACTGACACTACCTCTGTCTCCAAATGGATTGAAACGAGATTCCACATGACCAATGTCACATAGGAGATCCATCAGGTGTGTCCAAAACGATTTCTGATCCTATGGTACGTTCGGCGCAAACCGTGCACCTATCTGACGTCAAGGTTAGCATTATCTCCAAACAGACCAAAATGAGCATCCAATTGAGCCTCGTCACTTAGGAGTACCATCGGATGCGTCCAAAATGATTTCTGAGCCTATGGTACGTTCGACGCAAACTGTGCACCAATCTCGCATCAAGATTAGCACTATCTCCAAATAGACCAAAACGAGCATCCACTTAAGCCTTGTCACCTAGGAGTACCATCAGGTGCGTCCAAAATAATTTCTATGCCTATGGTATGTTTGGTGCAAACTGTGCACCTATGTTGCACTGATAGTACCGCTGTCTCCAAATGGATTGAAACGAGATTCCACATGACCAATGTCACCTAGGAGGTCCTTCGGGTGCATCCAAAACAATTTCTAAGCCTACGGTACATTCGATGCAAACCGTGCACCAATCTCGCATCAAGGTTAGCACTACCTCCAAACAGACCAAAACGAGCATCGACTTGAGCCTCATCACCTAGGAGGACCATCGGGTGCGTCCAAAACGATTTCTGAACGATGTTTGGTGCAAACCGTGCACCTATCTTGCACTGACACTACCACTATTTCCAAATGGATTGAAACGATATTCCACATGACCAATGTCACATAGGAGATCCATCAGGTGTGTCAAATGATTTCTGATCCTACGGTATGTTCGGTGCAAACCGTGCACCTATCTGGCATCAAGGTTAGCACTATCTCCAAACAGACTAAAACGAGCATCCAATTGAGCCTCGTCAACTAGGAGTACCATCGGATGCATCCAAAATGATTTCTGAGCCTATGGTACGTTCAACGCAAACCGTGCACCAATCTCACATCAAGATTAGCACTATCTCCAAACAGACCAAAACGAGCATCCACTTAAGCCTCATCACCTAAGAGTACCATCGAGTGCGTCCAAAATGATTTCTATGCCTATGGTATGTCTGGTGCAAACAGTGCACCTATCTTGCACTAACAGTACCGTTGTCTCCAAATGGATTGAAACGAGATTCCACATGACCAATTTCACCTAAGACGTCCATCGGGTGCATCCAAAACAATTTCTAAGCCTACGGTACGTTCGACGCAAACCGTGCACCTATCTGGCGTCAAGGTTAGCACTATCTCCAAACAGACCAAAACGAGCATCCAATTGAGCCTCGTCACCTAGGAGTACCATTAGATGCATCCAAAATGATTTTTGAGCCTATGGTTCGTTCATCGCAAACCATGCACATATGTTGCGTCAAGATTAGCACTATCTCCAAATATACCAAAACGAGCATCCACTTGGGCCACGTCACCTAGGAGTACCACCCGGTGCGTCCAAAATGATTTCTATGCCTATAGTACGTTTGGCGCAAACCTTGGAGCACCTATCTTGCACTGACACTACCACTGTCTCCAAATAGATTGAAACAAGATTCCACATGACCAATGTCACATAGGAGATCTATCGGGTGCGTCCAAAATGATTTCTGACCATATGTTACGTTCGGCGCAAACCGTGCAGATCTTGCGTCAAGATTAGCACTATCCCCAAACAGACCAAAAAGAGCATCCACTTGAGCCTCCTCACCTAGGAGTACCATCGGGTGTGTCTGAAACGATGTTCGAGCTTATGGTACGTTCGGCGTAAACCGTGCAACTATCTTGCGTTAAGATTAGCACTTTCTCCAAATAGACTAAAACAAGTAACCACTTGAGCCTCATCACCTAGAAGTACCATCGGGTGCATCCCAAAATGGTTTCTTATCTATGTTTGGCGCAAACCGTGCACCTATCTTGCACTGACTCTAACAGTGTCTCCAAATGGATTAAAACAAGATTACACATGACCAATGTCACCGCAAAGATCCATCCCGTGCGTCCAAAATGATTTATGAGCCTATGGTACGTTCGGCGCAAACCGTGCAACTATCTTGTGTCAAGATTAGCTCTATGTCCAAATAGACCAAAACCAGCATCCATGTGTGCCTCGTCACCTAGGAGTACCATTGGGTGCGTCCAAAACGATTTTTGAGCCTATGGTACGTTCGGCGTAAACCGTGCAACTATCTTGCGTCAAGATTAGCACTATCTCCAAATAGACTGAAACAAGTAACCACTTGAGCCTCATCACCTAGAAGTACCATCGGGTGCATCCCAAAATGGTTTCTTATCTATGTTTGGCGCAAACCGTGCACCGATCTTGCACTGACTCTAACAGTGTCTCCAAATGGATTGAAACGAGATTACACATGACCAATGTCACCGTGGAGATCCATCGCGTGCGTCCAAAATGATTTCTGAGCCTATGTTACGTTCGGCGCAAACCATGCAACTATCTTGTGTCAAGATTAGCTCTATGTCCAAACAGACCAAAACCAGCATCCATGTGTGCCTCGTCACCTAGGAGTACCATTGGTGCGTCCAAAATGATTTTTGAGCCTATGGTACGTTCGACGCAAACCGAGCATCTATCTTGCGTCAAGGTTAGCACTATCTCCAAACAGACCAAAATGAGCATCCACTTGAGCCTCGTCACCTAGGAGTACCATTGGGTGCATCCAAAATGATTTCTATGCCTATGGTATGTTTAGCACAAACCGTGCACGTACCTTGCACTAAGACTCTGCTATCACCAAATGGATTGAAATGGGATTCCACCTGACCAAAGTCACAAAGGAGATCCATCAGGTGCATCCACAATGAGTTCTGAGCCTATGCTATGTTCAGCGCAAACCGTGCACCTATCTTGCGTCAAGGTTAGCGCTATGTCTAAACAGACCAAAATGAGCATCCACTTGAGCCTCGTCACCTAGGAGTACCATCGAGTGCGTCCAAAACGATTTCTGAGCCTATGGAACGTTGGACGCAAACCATGCACCAATCTTGCATCAAGGTTAGCACTATCTCGAAACAGACCAAAACGAGCATCCACTTGAGCCTCGTCACCTAGGAGTACCATCAGGTGCGTCCAAAACAATTTCTTAGCGATGTTTGGTGCAAACCGCGCACCTATCTTGCACTGACACAACCACTGTCTCCAAATGGATTGAAACGAGATTCCACATGACCAATGTCACAAAGGAGATCCATCGGGTGCATCCACAATGATTTCTGAGCCTATGCTATGTTCAGCACAAACCGTGCACCAATCTTGCGTCAAGGTTAGCGCTATGTCTAAAAATACCAAAATGAGCATCCACTTGAGCCTCGTCACCTAGGAGTACCATCGAGCGCATCCAAAACGATTTCTGAGCCTATGGTACGTTAGACGCAAACCGTGCACCAATCTTGCATCAAGATTAGCACTATCTCGAAACAGACCAAAACGAGCATCCACTTGAGCCTCGTCACCTAGGAGTACCATCAGGTGCATCCAAAATAATTTCTGAGCGATGTTTGGTACAAACCGTGCACCTATCTTGCACTGACACTACCACTGTCTCCAAATGGATTGAAACGAGATTCCACATGACCAATGTCACATAGGAGATCCATCAGGTGTGTCCAAAACGATTTCTGAGCCGAAGGTACGTTCGACGCAAACCGTGCACCTATATTGCGTCAAGATTAGCAGTATCTCCAAATATACCAAGACGAGCGTCCACTTAAGCCTCGTCACCTAGGAGTACCATCGAGTGCGTCCAAAACGATTTCTATGCCTATGGTACGTTTGGTGCAAACAGTGCACCTATCTTGCACTAACAGTACCGCTGTCTCCAAATGGATTGAAACGAGATTCCACATGACCAATGTCACCTAGGAGGTCCATCGGGTGCATCCAAAACAATTTGTAAGCCTATAGTATGTTCGATGCAAACCGTGCACCAATCTCGCATCAAGGTTAGCACTATCTCCAAACAGACCAAAACGAGCATCCACTTGAGCCTCGTCACCTAGGAGGACCATCGGGTGCGTCCAAAACAATTTCTGAGCGATGTTTGGTGCAAACCGTGCACCTATCTTGCACTGACACTACCACTGTCTCCAAATGGATTGAAACGATATTCCACACGACCAATGTCACATAGGAGATCCATCAGGTGTGTCCAAAACGATTTCTGATCCTACGGTACGTTCGGTGCAAACCGTGCACCTATCTGGCGTCAAGGTTAGCACTATCTCCAAACAGACCAAAACGAGCATCCAATTGAGCCTTGTCACCTAGGAGTACCATCGGATGCGTCCAAAGTGATTTTTCTGAGCCTATGGTACGTTCAATGCAAACCGTGCGCCAATCTCGCATCAAGATTAGCACTATCTCCAAACAGACCAAAACGAGCACCACTTAAGCCTCGTCACCTAGGAGTACCATCGAGTGCGTCCAAAATGATTTCTATGCCTATGGTACGTTTGGTGCAAACAGTGCACCAATCTTGCACTGACAGTACCGATGTCTCCAAATGGATTGAAACAAGATTCCACATGACCAATTTCACCTAGGAGGTCCATCAGGTGCATCCAAAACAATTTCTAAGCCTACGGTACGTTCGGCGCAAACCGTGCACCTATCTGGCGTCAAGGTTAGCACTATCTCCAAACAGACCAAAACGAGCATCCAATTGAGCCTCGTCACCTAGGAGTACCATCAGATGCGTCCAAAATAATTTTTGAGCCTATGGTTCGTTCAACGCAAACCGTGCACCTATGTTGCGTCAAGATTAGCACTATCTCCAAATATACCAAAACGAGCATCCACTTGGGCCACGTCACCTAGGAGTACCACCGTGTGCATCCAAAACGATTTCTGTGCCTATGGTACGTTTGGCGCAAACCTAGGAGCACCTATCTTGCACTGACACTACCACTGTCTCCAAATAGATTGAAACGAGATTCCACATGACCAATGTCACCTAGGAGATTTATCGGGTGCGTCCAAAATGATTTCTAACCATATGTTACGTTCGGCGCAAACCGTGCAGATCTTCCGTCAAGATTAGCACTATCTCCAAACAGACCAAAAAGAGCATCCACTAGAGCCTCCTCACCTAGGAGTACCACCGGGTGTGTCTGAAACGATGTTCGAGCTTGTGGTACGTTCAGCGCAAACCGTGCAACTATATTGTGTCAAGATTAGCACTATCTCCAAATAGACTAAAACAAGTAACCACTTGAGCCTCATCACCTAGAAGTACCATCAGGTGCATCCCAAAATGGTTTCTTATCTATGTTTGGCGCAAACTGTGCACCTATCTTGCACTGACTCTAATAGTGTCTCCAAATGGATTGAAACGAGATTACACATGACCAATGTCACCGTGGAGATCCATCGCGTGCGTTCAAAATGATTTCTAAGCCAGCATCCATGTGTGCCTCATCACCTAGGAGTACCATTGGTGCGTCCAAAACGATTTTTGAGCCTATGGTACGTTCGACGCAAACCGAGCATCTATCTTGCGTCAAGGTTAGCACTATCTCCAAACAGACCAAAATGAGCATCCACTTGAGCCTTGTCACCTAGGAGTACCATTGGGTGCATCCAAAATGATTTCTATGCCTATGGTATGTTTAGCGCAAACCGTGCACGTACTTGCCCTAAGACTCTACTATCACCAAATAGATTGAAATGTGATTCCACCTGACCAAAGTCACAAAGGAGATCCATCGGGTGCATCCACAATGATTTCTGAGTAGACCAAAATGAGCATCCACTTGAGCCTCGTCACCTAGGAGGACCATAGGGTGCGTCCAAAATGATTTCTGAGCGATGTTTGGTGCAAACCGTGCACCTATCTTGCACTGACACTACCACTGTCTCCAAATGGATTGAAACGATATTCCACATGACCAATGTCACATAGGAGATCCATCAGGTGTGTCCAAAACGATTTCTGATCCTACGGTACGTTCGGTGCAAACCGTGCACCTATCCGGCGTCAAGGTTAGCACTATCTCCAAACAGACCAAAACGAGCATCCAATTGAGCCTTGTCACCTAGGAGTACCATCGGATGCGTCCAAAATGATTTCTGAGCCTATGGTACGTTCAACGCAAACCGTGCGCCAATCTCGCATCAAGATTAGCACTATCTCCAAACAGACCAAAATGAGCATCCACTTAAGCCTCGTCACCTAGGAGTACCATCGAGTGCGTCCAAAATGATTTCTGTGCCTATGGTACGTTTGGTGCAAACAGTGCACCAATCTTGCACTGACAGTACCGCTGTCTCCAAATGGATTGAAACAAGATTCCACATGACCAATTTCACCTAGGAGGTCCATCAGGTGCATCCAAAACAATTTCTAAGCCTACGGTACGTTCGGCGCAAACCGTGCACCTATCTGGCGTCAAGGTTAGCACTATCTCCAAACAGACCAAAACGAGCATCCAATTGAGCCTCGTCACCTAGGAGTACCATCAGATGCGTCCAAAATAATTTTTGAGCCTATGGTTCGTTCAACGCAAACCGTGCACCTATGTTGCGTCAAGATTAGCACTATCTCCAAATATACCAAAACGAGCATCCACTTGGGCCACGTCACCTAGGAGTACCACCGTGTGCATCCAAAACGATTTCTGTGCCTATGGTACGTTTGGCGCAAACCTAGGAGCACCTATCTTGCACTGACACTACCACTATCTCCAAATAGATTGAAACGAGATTCCACATGACCAATGTCACATAGGAGATTTATCGGGTGCGTCCAAAATGATTTCTAACCATATGTTACGTTCGGCGCAAACCGAGCAGATCTTCCGTCAAGATTAGCACTATCTCTAAACAGACCAAAAAGAGCATCCACTAGAGCCTCCTCACCTAGGAGTACCACCGGGTGTGTCTGAAACGATGTTCGAGCTTCTGGTACGTTCAGCGCAAACCGTGCAACTATCTTGTGTCAAGATTGGCACTATCTCCAAATAGACTGAAACAAGTAACCACTTGAGCCTCATCACCTAGAAGTACCATCAGGTGCATCCCAAAATGGTTTCTTATCTATGTTTGGCGCAAACCGTGCACCTATCTTGCACTGACTCTAATAGTGTCTCCAAACGGATTGAAACGAGATTACACATGACCAATGTCACCGTGGAGATCCATCGCGTGCGTTCAAAATGATTTCTAAGCCAGCATCCATGTGTGCCTCGTCACCTAGGAGTACCATTGGTGCGTCCAAAACGATTTTTGAGCCTATGGTACGTTCGACGCAAACCGAGCATCTATCTTGCGTCAAGGTTAGCACTATCTCCAAACAGACCAAAATGAGCATCCACTTGAGCCTTGTCACCTAGGAGTACCATTGGGTGCATCCAAAATGATTTCTATGCCTATGGTATGTTTAGCGCAAACCGTGCACGTACCTTGCCCTAAGACTCTACTATCACCAAATAGATTGAAATGTGATTCCACCTGACCAAAGTCACAAAGGAGATCCATCGGGTGCATCCACAATGATTTCTGAGCAGACCAAAATGAGCATCCACTTGAGCCTCGTCACCTAGGAGGACCATAGGGTGCGTCCAAAATGATTTCTGAGCGATGTTTGGTGCAAACCGTGCACCTATCTTGCACTGACACTACCACTGTCTCCAAATGGATTGAAACGATATTCCACATGACCAATGTCACATAGGAGATCCATCAGGTGTGTCCAAAACGATTTCTGATCCTACGGTACGTTCGGTGCAAACCGTGCACCTATCCGGCGTCAAGGTTAGCACTATCTCCAAACAGACCAAAACGAGCATCCAATTGAGCCTTGTCACCTAGGAGTACCATCGGATGCGTCCAAAATGATTTCTGAGCCTATGGTACGTTCAACGCAAACCGTGCGCCAATCTCGCATCAAGATTAGCACTATCTCCAAACAGACCAAAACGAGCATCCACTTAAGCGTCGTCACCTAGGAGTACCATCGAGTGCGTCCAAAATGATTTCTATGCCTATGGTACGTTTGGTGCAAACAGTGCACCAATCTTGCACTGACAGTACCGCTGTCTCCAAATGGATTGAAACAAGATTCCACATGACCAATTTCACCTAGGAGGTCCATCAGGTGCATCCAAAACAATTTCTAAGCCTACGGTACGTTCGGCGCAAACCGTGCACCTATCTGGCGTCAAGGTTAGCACTATCTCCAAACAGACCAAAACGAGCATCCAATTGAGCCTCGTCACCTAGGAGTACCATCAGATGCGTCCAAAATAATTTTTGAGCCTATGGTTCGTTCAACGCAAACCGTGCACCTATGTTGCGTCAAGATTAGCACTATCTCCAAATATACCAAAACGAGCATCCACTTGGGCCACGTCACCTAGGAGTACCACCGTGTGCATCCAAAACGATTTCTGTGCCTATGGTACGTTTGGCGCAAACCTAGGAGCACCTATCTTGCACTGACACTACCACTGTCTCCAAATAGATTGAAACGAGATTCCACATGACCAATGTCACATAGGAGATTTATCGGGTGCGTCCAAAATGATTTCTAACCATATGTTACGTTCGGCGCAAACCGTGCAGATCTTCCGTCAAGATTAGCACTATCTCCAAACAGACCAAAAAGAGCATCCACTAGAGCCTCCTCACCTAGGAGTACCACCGGGTGTGTCTGAAACGATGTTCGAGCTTGTGGTACGTTCAGCGCAAACCGTGCAACTATCTTGTGTCAAGATTAGCACTATCTCCAAATAGACTGAAACAAGTAACCACTTGAGCCTCATCACCTAGAAGTACCATCAGGTGCATCCCAAAATGGTTTCTTATCTATGTTTGGCGCAAACCGTGCACCTATCTTGCACTGACTCTAATAGTGTCTCCAAACGGATTGAAACGAGATTACACATGACCAATGTCACCGTGGAGATCCATCGCGTGCGTTCAAAATGATTTCTAAGCCAGCATCCATGTGTGCCTCGTCACCTAGGAGTACCATTGGTGCGTCCAAAACGATTTTTGAGCCTATGGTACGTTCGACGCAAACCGAGCATCTATCTTGCGTCAAGGTTAGCACTATCTCCAAACAGACCAAAATGAGCATCCACTTGAGCCTTGTCACCTAGGAGTACCATTGGGTGCATCCAAAATGATTTCTATGCCTATGGTATGTTTAGCGCAAACCGTGCACGTACCTTGCCCTAAGACTCTACTATCACCAAATAGATTGAAATGTGATTCCACCTGGCCAAAGTCACAAAGGAGATCCATCGGGTGCATCCACAATGATTTCTGAGCAGACCAAAATGAGCATCCACTTGAGCCTCGTCACCTAGGAGGACCATAGGGTGCGTCCAAAATGATTTCTGAGCGATGTTTGGTGCAAACCGTGCACCTATCTTGCACTGACACTACCACTGTCTCCAAATGGATTGAAATGATATTCCACATGACCAATGTCACATAGGAGATCCATCAGGTGTGTCCAAAACGATTTCTGATCCTACGGTACGTTCGGTGCAAACCGTGCACCTATCCGGCGTCAAGGTTAGCACTATCTCCAAACAGACCAAAACGAGCATCCAATTGAGCCTTGTCTCCTAGGAGTACCATCGGATGCGTCCAAAATGATTTCTGAGCCTATGGTACGTTTAACGCAAACCGTGCGCCAATCTCGGATCAAGATTAACACTATCTCCAAACAGACCAAAACGAGCATCCACTTAAGCCTCGTCACCTAGGAGTACCATCGAGTGCGTCCAAAATGATTTCTATGCCTATGGTACGTTTGGTGCAAACAGTGCACCAATCTTGCACTGACAGTACCGCTGTCTCCAAATGGATTGAAACAAGATTCCACATGACCAATTTCACCTAGGAGGTCCATCAGGTGCATCCAAAACAATTTCTAAGCCTACGGTACGTTCGGCGCAAACCGTGCACCTATCTGGCGTCAAGGTTAGCACTATCTCCAAACAGACCAAAACGAGCATCAAATTGAGTCTCCTCACCTAGGAGTACCATCAGATGCGTCCAAAATAATTTTTGAGCCTATGGTTCGTTCAACGCAAACCGTGCACCTATGTTGCGTCAAGATTAGCACTATCTCCAAATATACCAAAACGAGCATCCACTTGGGCCACGTCACCTAGGAGTACCACCGTGTGCGTCCAAAACGATTTCTATGCCTATGGTACGTTTGGCGCAAACCTAGGAGCACCTATCTTGCACTGACACTACCACTGTCTCCAAATAGATTGAAACGAGATTCCACATGACCAATGTCACATAGGAGATTTATCGGGTGCGTCCAAAATGATTTCTAACCATATGTTACGTTTGGCGCAAACCGTGTAGATTTTCCGTCAAGATTAGCACTATCTCCAAACAGACCAAAAAGAGCATCCACTTGAGCCTCCTCACCTAGGAGTACCATCGGGTGTGTCTGAAACGATGTTCGAGCTTGTGGTACGTTCAGCGCAAACCGTGCAACTATCTTGTGTCAAGATTAGCACTATCTCCAAATAGACTGAAACAAGTAACCACTTGAGCCTCATCACCTAGAAGTACCATCAGGTGCATCCCAAAATGGTTTCTTATCTATGTTTGGCGCAAACCGTGCACCTATCTTGCACTGACTCTAATAGTGTCTCCAAATGGATTGAAACGAGATTACACATGACCAATGTCACCGCGGAGATCCATTGCGTGCGTTCAAAATGATTTCTAAGCCAGCATCCATGTGTGCCTCGTCACCTAGGAGTACCATTGGTGCGTCCAAAACGATTTTTGAGCCTATGGTACGTTCGACGCAAACCGAGCATCTATCTTGCGTCAAGGTTAGCACTATCTCCAAACAGACCAAAATGAGCATCCACTTGAGCCTTCTCACCTAGGAGTACCATTGGGTGCATCCAAAATGATTTCTATGCCTATGGTATGTTTAGCGCAAACCGTGCACGTACCTTGCCCTAAGACTCTACTATCACCAAATAGATTGAAATGTGATTCCACCTGACCAAAGTCACAAAGGAGATCCATCGGGTGCATCCACAATGATTTCTGAGCAGACCAAAATGAGCATCCACTTGAGCCTCGTCACCTAGGAGGACCATAGGGTGCGTCCAAAATGATTTCTAAGCGATGTTTGGTGCAAACCGTGCACCTATCTTGCACTGACACTACCACTGTCTCCAAATGGATTGAAACGATATTCCACATGACCAATGTCACATAGGAGATCCATCAGGTGTGTCCAAAATGATTTCTGATCCTACGGTACGTTCGGTGCAAACCGTGCACCTATCTGGCGTCAAGGTTAGCACTATCTCCAAACAGACCAAAACGAGCATCCAATTGAGCCTTGTCACCTAGGAGTACCATCGGATGCGTCCAAAATGATTTCTGAGCCTATGGTACGTTCTGTGCAAACCGTGTGCCAATCTTGCATCAAGGTTAGCGCTATGTCTAAATAGACCAAAACGAGCATCCACTTAAGCCTCGTCACCTAGGAGTACCATCGAGTGCGTCCAAAATGATTTCTATGCCTATGGTACGTTTGGTGCAAACAGTGCACCAATCTTGCACTGACAGTACCGCTGTCTCCAAATGGATTGAAACAAGATTCCACATGACCAATTTCACCTAGGAGGTCCATCAGGTGCATCTAAAACAATTTCCAAGCCTACGGTACGTTCGGCGCAAACCGTGCACCTATCTGGCGTCAAGGTTAGCACTATCTCCAAACAGACCAAAACGAGCATCCAATTGAGCTTCGTCACCTAGGAGTACCATCAGATGCGTCCAAAATAATTTTTGAGCCTATGGTTCGTTCAACGCAAACCGTGCACCTATGTTGCGTCAAGATTAGCACTATCTCCAAATATACCAAAACGAGCATCCACTTGGGCCACGTCACCTAGGAGTACCACCGTGTGCGTCCAAAACGATTTCTGTGCTTATGGTACGTTTGGCGCAAACCTAGGAGCACCTATCTTGCACTGACACTACCACTGTCTCCAAATAGATTGAAACGAGATTCCACATGACCAATGTCACATAGGAGATTTATCGGGTGCGTCCAAAATTATTTCTAACCATATGTTACGTTCGGCGCAAACCATGCAGATCTTTCGTCAAGATTAGCACTATCCCCAAACAGACCAAAAAGAGCATCCACTTGAGTCTCCTCACCTAGGAGTACCATCGGGTGTGTCTGAAACGATGTTCGAGCTTGTGGTACGTTCAGCGCAAACCGTGCAACTATCTTATGTCAAGATTAGCACTATCTCCAAATAGACTGAAACAAGTAACCACTTGAGCCTCATCACCTAGAAGTACCATCAGGTGCATCCCAAAATGGTTTCTTATCTATGTTTGGCGCAAACCGTACACCTATCTTGCACTGACTCTAATAGTGTCTCCAAATGGATTGAAACGAGATTACACATGACCAATGTCACCGCGGAGATCCATCGCGTGCGTTCAAAATGATTTCTGAGCCAGCATCCATGTGTGCCTCGTCACCTAGGAGTACCATTGGTGCGTCCAAAACGATTTTTGAGCCTATGGTACGTTCGACGCAAACCGAGCATCTATCTTGCGTCAAGGTTAGCACTATCTCCAAACAGACCAAAATGAGCATCCACTTGAGCCTCGTGACCTAGGAGTACCATTGGGTGCATCCAAAATGATTTCTATGCCTATGGTATGTTTAGCGCAAACCGTGCACGTACCTTGCCCTAAGACTCTACTATCACCAAATAGATTGAAATGTGATTCCACCTGACCAAAGTCACAAAGGAGATCCATCGGGTGCATCCACAATGATTTCTGAGCAGACCAAAATGAGCATCCACTTGAGCCTCGTCACCTAGGAGGACCATAGGGTGCGTCCAAAATGATTTCTAAGCGATGTTTGGTGCAAACCGTGCACCTATCTTGCACTGACACTACCACTGTCTCCAAATGGATTGAAACGATATTCCACATGACCAATGTCACATAGGAGATCCATCAGGTGTGTCCAAAATGATTTCTGATCCTACGGTACGTTCGGTGCAAACCGTGCACCTATCTGGCGTCAAGGTTAGCACTATCTCCAAACAGACCAAAACGAGCATCCAATTGAGCCTTGTCACCTAGGAGTACCATCGGATGCGTCCAAAATGATTTCTGAGCCTATGGTACGTTCTGTGCAAACCGTGTGCCAATCTTGCATCAAGGTTAGCGCTATGTCTAAATAGACCAAAACGAGCATCCACTTAAGCCTCGTCACCTAGGAGTACCATCGAGTGCGTCCAAAATGATTTCTATGCCTATGGTACGTTTGGTGCAAACAGTGCACCAATCTTGCACTGACAGTACCGCTGTCTCCAAATGGATTGAAACAAGATTCCACATGACCAATTTCACCTAGGAGGTCCATCAGGTGCATCTAAAACAATTTCCAAGCCTACGGTACGTTCGGCGCAAACCGTGCACCTATCTGGCGTCAAGGTTAGCACTATCTCCAAACAGACCAAAACGAGCATCCAATTGAGCTTCGTCACCTAGGAGTACCATCAGATGCGTCCAAAATAATTTTTGAGCCTATGGTTCGTTCAACGCAAACCGTGCACCTATGTTGCGTCAAGATTAGCACTATCTCCAAATATACCAAAACGAGCATCCACTTGGGCCACGTCACCTAGGAGTACCACCGTGTGCGTCCAAAACGATTTCTGTGCTTATGGTACGTTTGGCGCAAACCTAGGAGCACCTATCTTGCACTGACACTACCACTGTCTCCAAATAGATTGAAACGAGATTCCACATGACCAATGTCACATAGGAGATTTATCGGGTGCGTCCAAAATTATTTCTAACCATATGTTACGTTCGGCGCAAACCATGCAGATCTTTCGTCAAGATTAGCACTATCCCCAAACAGACCAAAAAGAGCATCCACTTGAGTCTCCTCACCTAGGAGTACCATCGGGTGTGTCTGAAACGATGTTCGAGCTTGTGGTACGTTCAGCGCAAACCGTGCAACTATCTTATGTCAAGATTAGCACTATCTCCAAATAGACTGAAACAAGTAACCACTTGAG
Organism: Saccharum hybrid cultivar R570; assembly: GCA_038087645.1. Lineage (NCBI taxonomy): Eukaryota > Viridiplantae > Streptophyta > Magnoliopsida > Poales > Poaceae > Saccharum > Saccharum hybrid cultivar. The sequence continues at coordinate 75,401 of JAQSUU010000859.1, read as the reverse complement.
CCTCATCACCTAGAAGTACCATCAGGTGCATCCCAAAATGGTTTCTTATCTATGTTTGGCGCAAACCGTACACCTATCTTGCACTGACTCTAATAGTGTCTCCAAATGGATTGAAACGAGATTACACATGACCAATGTCACCGCGGAGATCCATCGCGTGCGTCCAAAATGATTTCTGAGCCAGCATCCATGTGTGCCTCGTCACCTAGGAGTACCATTGGTGCGTCCAAAACGATTTTTCAGCCTATGGTACGTTCGACGCAAACCGAGCATCTATCTTGCGTCAAGGTTAGCACTATCTCCAAACAGACCAAAATGAGCATCCACTTGAGCCTCGTGACCTAGGAGTACAATCAGGTGCGTCCAAAACAATTTCTGAGTGATGTTTGGTGCAAACTGTGCACCTATCTTGCACTGACACTACCACAGTCTCCAAATGGATTGAAACGAGATTCGACATGACTAATGTCACATAGGAGATCCATCAGGTGTGTCCAAAACAATTTCTAAGCCGATGGTACGTTCGACGCAAACCGTACACCAATCTCGCATCAAGATTAGGACAATCTCCAAACAGAACAAAACTAGCATCCACTTAAGCCTCGTCACCTAGGAGTACCATCGGGTGCTTCCTAAACGATTTCTATAACTATGGTACGTTTGGTGCAAATAGTGCACCTATCTTGCACTGACAGTACCGCAATCTCCAAATGGATTGAAACGAGATTCCACATGACCAATGTCACCTAGGAGGTCCATCGGGTGCATCCAAAACAATTTCTAAGCCTACGGTATGTTCGGCGCAAACCATGCACCTATCTGGCGTCAAGGTTAGCACTATCTCCAAACAGACCAAAACGAGCATCCAATTGACCCACATCACCTAGGAGCACCATCAGATGCGTCCAAAATGATTTTTGAGCCAATGGTTCATTCAACGCAAACCATGCACCTATCTTGCGTCAAGATTAGCACTATCTCCAAATATACCAAGACGAGCATCCACTTAAGCCTCGTCACCTAGGAGTACCATCGGGTGCGTCCAAAACGATTTCTATGCCTATGGTACGTTTGGTGCAAACAGTGCACCTATCTTGCACTGAAAGTACCGCTGTCTCCAAATGGATTGAAACGAGATTCCACATGACCAATGTCACCTAGGAGGTCCATCGGGTGCATCCAAAACAATTTGTAAGCCTACAGTATGTTCGATGCAAACCGTGCACCAATCTCGCATCAAGGTTAGCACTATCTCCAAATAGACCAAAACGAGCATCCACTTGAGCCTCGTCACCTAGGAGGACCATAGGGTGCGTCCAAAACGATTTCTAAGCGATGTTTGGTGCAAACCGTGCACCTATCTTGCACTGACACTACCACTGTCTCCAAATTGATTCAAACGAGATTCCACATGACCAATGTCACATAGGAGATCCATCAGGTGTGTCCAAAACGATTCCTGATCCTACGGTACGTTCGGCGCAAACCGTGCACCTATCTGGCGTCAAGGTTAGCATTATCTCCAAACAGACCAAAACGAGCATCCAATTGAGCCTTGTCACCTAGGAGTACCATCGGATGCGTCCAAAATGATTTCTGAGCCTATAGTACGTTCGACGCAAACCGTGCACCAATCTCGCATCAAAATTGGCACTATCTCCAAACAGACCAAAACGAGCATCCACTTAAGCCATGTCACCTAGGAGTACCATCAGGTGCGTCCAAACTAATTTCTATGCCTATGGTACGTTTGGTGCAAACAGTGCACCTATCTTGCACTGATAGTACCGCTATCTCCAAATGGATTGAAACGAGATTCCACATGACCAATGTCACCTAGGAGGTCCATCGGGTGCATCCAAAACAATTTCTAAGCCTACGGTACGTTCGATGCAAACTGTGCACCAATCTCGCATCAAGGTTAGCACTATCTCCAAACAGACCAAAACGAGCATGCACTTGAGCCTCGTCACCTAGGAGGACCATCGGGTGCGTCCAAAACGATTTCTGAGCGATGTTTGGTGCAAACCGTGCACCTATCTTGCACTGACACGACCACTGTCTCCAAATGGATTGAAACGATATTCCACATGACCAATGTCACATAGGAGATCCATCAGGTGTGTCCAAAACGATTTCTGATCCTACGCTATGTTCGGTGCAAACCGTGCACCTATCTGGCATCAAGGTTAGCACTATCTCCAAACAGACCAAAACGAGCATCCAATTGAGCCTTGCCACCTAGGAGTAACATCGGATGCGTCCAAAATGATTTCTGAGCCTATGGTACGTTCAACGCAAACCGTGCACCAATCTCGCATCAAGATTAGCACTATCTCCAAATAGACCAAAACGAGCATCCACTTAAGCCTCGTCACCTAGGAGTACTATCGAGTGCGTCCAAAATGATTTCTATGCCTATGGTACGTTTGGTGCAAACAGTGCACCTATCTTGCACTAACAGTACCGCTGTCTCCAAATGGATTGAAACGAGATTCCACATGACCAATTTCACCTAGGAGGTCCATCGGGTGCATCCAAAACAATTTCTAAGCCTACGGTACGTTCGGCGCAAACCGTGCACCTATCTGGCGTCAAGGTTAGCACTATCTCCAAACAAACCAAAACGAGCATCCAATTGAGCCTCGTCACCTAGAAGTACCATCAGATGCGTCCAAAATGATTTTTGAGCCTGTGGTTCATTCATCGCAAACTGTGCACATATGTTGTGTCAAGATTAGCACTATCTCCAAATATACCAAAACGAGCATCCACTTGGGCCACGTCACCTAGGAGTACCACCCGGTGCGTCCAAAACGATTTCTGTGCCTATGGTACATTTGGCGCAAACCTTGGAGCACCTATCTTGCACTGACACTAACACTGTCTCCAAATAGATTGAAACGAGATTCCACATGACCAATGTCACATAGGAGATCTATCGGGTGCGTCCAAAATGATTTCTGACCATATGTTACGTTCGGCGCAAACCGTGCAGATCTTGCGTCAAGATTAGCACTATCCCCAAACAGACCAAAAAGAGCATCCACTTGAGCCTCCTCACCTAGGAGTACCATCGGGTGTGTCTGAAACGATGTTCGAGCTTGTGGTACGTTCGGCGTAAACCGTGTAACTATCTTGCGTCAAGATTAGCACTATCTCCAAATAGACTGAAACAAGTAACCACTTGAGCCTCATCACCTAGAAATACCATCGGGTGCATCCCAAAATGGTTTCTTATCTATGTTTGGCACAAACCGTGCACCTATCTTGCACTGACTCTAATAGTGTCTCCAAATGGATTGAAACGAGATTACACATGACCAGTGTCACCGCGGAGATCCATTGCGTGCGTCCAAAATGATTTCTGAGCCTATGTTACGTTCGGCGCAAACCGTGCAACTATCTTGTGTCAAGAATAGCTATATGTCCAAACAGACCAAAACCAGCATCCATGTGTACCTCGTCACCTAGGAGTGCCATTGGTGCATCCAAAATGATTTTTGAGCCTATGGTACGCTCGACGCAAACCGAGCATCTATCTTGCGTCAAGGTTAGCACTATCTCCAAACAGACCAAAATGAGCATCCACTTGAGCCTCGTCACCTAGGAGTACCATTGGGTGCATCCAAAATGATTTCTATGCCTATGGTACGTTTAGCGCAAACCGTGCACGTACCTTGCACTAAGACTCTGCTATCACCAAATGGATTGAAATGTGATTCCACCTGACCAAAGTCACAAAGGAGATCCATCGGGTGCATCCACAATGATTTCTGAGCAGACCAAAATGAGCATCCACTTGAGCCTCGTCACCTAGGAGTACCATCGAGCGCGTCCAAAACGATTTCCGAGCCTATGGTACGTTGGATGCAAACCGTGCACCAATCTTGCATCAAGGTTAGCACTATCTCGAAACAGACCAAAACGAGCATCCAGTTGAGCCTCGTGACCTAGGAGTACCATCAGGTGCGTCCAAAACAATTTCTGAGTGATGTTTGGTGCAAACCGTGCACCTATCTTGCACTGACACTACCACTGTCTCCAAATGGATTGAAACGAGATTCCACATGACCAATGTCACATAGGAGATCCATCAGGTGTGTCTAAAACGATTTCTGAGCCGATGGTACATTCGACGCAAACCGTGCACCAATCTCGCATCAAGATTAGCACTATCTCCAAACAGACCAAAACGAGCATCCACTTAAGCCTCGTCACCTAGGAGTACCATCGGGTGCTTCCTAAATGATTTCTATAACTATGGTACGTTTGGTGCAAACAGTGCACCTATCTTGCACTGACAGTACCGCTGTCTCCAAATGGATTGAAACAAGATTCCACATGACCAATGTCACCTAGGAGGTCCATCGGGAGCATCCAAAACAATTTCTAAGCCTACGGTACGTTCTGCGCAAACCATGCACCTATCTGGCGTCAAGGTTAGCACTATCTCCAAACAGACCAAAACGAGCATCCAATTGAGCCTCATCACGTAGGAATACCATCAGATGCGTCCAAAATGATTTTTGAGCCAATGGTTCGTTCAACGCAAACCGTGCACCTATCTTGCGTCAAGATTAGCACTATCTCCAAATATACCAAGACGAGCATCCACTTAAGCCTCGTCACCTAGGAGTACCATCGGGTGCGTCCAAAACAATATCTATGCCTATGGTACGTTTGGTGCAAACAGTGCACCTATCTTGCACTGACAGTACCGCTGTCTCCAAATGGATTGAAACGAGATTCCACATGACTAATGTCACCTAGGAGGTCCATCGGGTGCATCCAAAACAATTTCTAAGCCTACAGTACGTTTGCCTTAAACCGTGCACCAATCTCGCATCAAGTTTAGCACTATCTCCAAATAGACCAAAACGAGCATCCACTTTAGCCTCGTCACCTAGGAGGACCATAGGGTGCGTCCAAAATGATTTCTGAGCGATGTTTGGTGCAAACCGTGCACCTATCTTGCACTGACACTACCACTGTCTCCAAATGGATTGAAACGATATTCCACATGACCAATGTCACATAGGAGATCCATCAGGTGTGTCCAAAATGATTTCTGATCCTACGGTACGTTCGGTGCAAACCGTGCACCTATCTGGCGTCAAGGTTAGCACTATCTCCAAACAGACCAAAACGAGCATCCAATTGAGCCTTGTCACCTAGGAGTACCATCGGATGCGTCCAAAATGATTTCTGAGCCTATGGTACGTTCTGTGCAAACCGTGTGCCAATCTTGCATCAAGGTTAGCGCTATGTCTAAATAGACCAAAACGAGCATCCACTTAAGCCTCGTCACCTAGGAGTACCATCGAGTGCGTCCAAAATGATTTCTATGCCTATGGTACGTTTGGTGCAAACAGTGCACCAATCTTGCACTGACAGTACCGCTGTCTCCAAATGGATTGAAACAAGATTCCACATGACCAATTTCACCTAGGAGGTCCATCAGGTGCATCTAAAACAATTTCCAAGCCTACGGTACGTTCGGCGCAAACCGTGCACCTATCTGGCGTCAAGGTTAGCACTATCTCCAAACAGACCAAAACGAGCATCCAATTGAGCTTCGTCACCTAGGAGTACCATCAGATGCGTCCAAAATAATTTTTGAGCCTATGGTTCGTTCAACGCAAACCGTGCACCTATGTTGCGTCAAGATTAGCACTATCTCCAAATATACCAAAACGAGCATCCACTTGGGCCACGTCACCTAGGAGTACCACCGTGTGCGTCCAAAACGATTTCTGTGCTTATGGTACGTTTGGCGCAAACCTAGGAGCACCTATCTTGCACTGACACTACCACTGTCTCCAAATAGATTGAAACGAGATTCCACATGACCAATGTCACATAGGAGATTTATCGGGTGCGTCCAAAATTATTTCTAACCATATGTTACGTTCGGCGCAAACCATGCAGATCTTTCGTCAAGATTAGCACTATCCCCAAACAGACCAAAAAGAGCATCCACTTGAGTCTCCTCACCTAGGAGTACCATCGGGTGTGTCTGAAACGATGTTCGAGCTTGTGGTACGTTCAGCGCAAACCGTGCAACTATCTTGTGTCAAGATTAGCACTATCTCCAAATAGACTGAAACAAGTAACCACTTGAGCCTCATCACCTAGAAGTACCATCAGGTGCATCCCAAAATGGTTTCTTATCTATGTTTGGCGCAAACCGTACACCTATCTTGCACTGACTCTAATAGTGTCTCCAAATGGATTGAAACGAGATTACACATGACCAATGTCACCGCGGAGATCCATCGCGTGCGTCCAAAATGATTTCTGAGCCAGCATCCATGTGTGCCTCGTCACCTAGGAGTACCATTGGTGCGTCCAAAACGATTTTTCAGCCTATGGTACGTTCGACGCAAACCGAGCATCTATCTTGCGTCAAGGTTAGCACTATCTCCAAACAGACCAAAATGAGCATCCACTTGAGCCTCGTGACCTAGGAGTACAATCAGGTGCGTCCAAAACAATTTCTGAGTGATGTTTGGTGCAAACTGTGCACCTATCTTGCACTGACACTACCACAGTCTCCAAATGGATTGAAACGAGATTCCACATGACCAATGTCACATAGGAGATCCATCAGGTGTGTCCAAAACGATTTCTGAGCCGATGGTACGTTCGACGCAAACCGTACACCAATCTCGCATCAAGATTAGGACAATCTCCAAACAGAACAAACTAGCATCCACTTAAGCCTCGTCACCTAGGAGTACCATCGGGTGCTTCCTAAACGATTTCTATAACTATGGTACGTTTGGTGCAAATAGTGCACCTATCTTGCACTGACAGTACCGCAATCTCCAAATGGATTGAAACGAGATTCCACATGACCAATGTCACCTAGGAGGTCCATCGGGTGCATCCAAAACAATTTCTAAGCCTACGGTATGTTCGGCGCAAACCATGCACCTATCTGGCGTCAAGGTTAGCACTATCTCCAAACAGACCAAAACGAGCATCCAATTGACCCACATCACCTAGGAGCACCATCAGATGTGTCCAAAATGATTTTTGAGCCAATGGTTCATTCAACGCAAACCATGCACCTATCTTGCGTCAAGATTAGCACTATCTCCAAATATACCAAGACGAGCATCCACTTAAGCCTCGTCACCTAGGAGTACCATCGGGTGCGTCCAAAACGATTTCTATGCCTATGGTACGTTTGGTGCAAACAGTGCACCTATCTTGCACTGAAAGTACCGCTGTCTCCAAATGGATTGAAACGAGATTCCACATGACCAATGTCACCTAGGAGGTCCATCGGGTGCATCCAAAACAATTTGTAAGCCTACAGTATGTTCGATGCAAACCGTGCACCAATCTCGCATCAAGGTTAGCACTATCTCCAAATAGACCAAAACGAGCATCCACTTGAGCCTCGTCACCTAGGAGGACCATAGGGTGCGTCCAAAACGATTTCTAAGCGATGTTTGGTGCAAACCGTGCACCTATCTTGCACTGACACTACCACTGTCTCCAAATTGATTCAAACGAGATTCCACATGACCAATGTCACATAGGAGATCCATCAGGTGTGTCCAAAACGATTTCTGATCCTACGGTACGTTCGGCGCAAACCGTGCACCTATCTGGCGTCAAGGTTAGCATTATCTCCAAACAGACCAAAACGAGCATCCAATTGAGCCTTGTCACCTAGGAGTACCATCGGATGCGTCCAAAATGATTTCTGAGCCTATAGTACGTTCGACGCAAACCGTGCACCAATCTCACATCAAAATTGGCACTATCTCCAAACAGACCAAAACGAGCATCCACTTAAGCCATGTCACCTAGGAGTACCATCAGGTGCGTCCAAACTAATTTCTATGCCTATGGTACGTTTGGTGCAAACAGTGCACCTATCTTGCACTGATAGTACCGCTATCTCCAAATGGATTGAAACGAGATTCCACATGACCAATGTCACCTAGGAGGTCCATCGGGTGCATCCAAAACAATTTCTAAGCCTACGGTACGTTCGATGCAAACTGTGCACCAATCTCGCATCAAGGTTAGCACTATCTCCAAACAGACCAAAACGAGCATGCACTTGAGCCTCGTCACCTAGGAGGACCATCGGGTGCGTCCAAAACGATTTCTGAGCGATGTTTGGTGCAAACCGTGCACCTATCTTGCACTGACACGACCACTGTCTCCAAATGGATTGAAACGATATTCCACATGACCAATGTCACATAGGAGATCCATCAGGTGTGTCCAAAACGATTTCTGATCCTACGCTATGTTCGGTGCAAACCGTGCACCTATCTGGCATCAAGGTTAGCACTATCTCCAAACAGACCAAAACGAGCATCCAATTGAGCCTTGCCACCTAGGAGTAACATCGGATGCGTCCAAAATGATTTCTGAGCCTATGGTACGTTCAACGCAAACCGTGCACCAATCTCGCATCAAGATTAGCACTATCTCCAAATAGACCAAAACGAGCATCCACTTAAGCCTCGTCACCTAGGAGTACTATCGAGTGCGTCCAAAATGATTTCTATGCCTATGGTACGTTTGGTGCAAACAGTGCACCTATCTTGCACTAACAGTACCGCTGTCTCCAAATGGATTGAAACGAGATTCCACATGACCAATTTCACCTAGGAGGTCCATCGGGTGCATCCAAAACAATTTCTAAGCCTACGGTACGTTCGGCGCAAACCGTGCACCTATCTGGCGTCAAGGTTAGCACTATCTCCAAACAAACCAAAACGAGCTTCCAATTGAGCCTCGTCACCTAGAAGTACCATCAGATGCGTCCAAAATGATTTTTGAGTCTGTGGTTCATTCATCGCAAACTGTGCACATATGTTGTGTCAAGATTAGCACTATCTCCAAATATACCAAAACGAGCATCCACTTGGGCCACGTCACCTAGGAGTACCACCCGGTGCGTCCAAAATGATTTCTGTGCCTATGGTACATTTGGCGCAAACCTTGGAGCACCTATCTTGCACTGACACTAACACTGTCTCCAAATAGATTGAAACGAGATTCCACATGACCAATGTCACATAGGAGATCTATCGGGTGCGTCCAAAATGATTTCTGACCATATGTTACGTTCGGCGCAAACCGTGCAGATCTTGCGTCAAGATTAGCACTATCCCCAAACAGACCAAAAAGAGCATCCACTTGAGCCTCCTCACCTAGGAGTACCATCGGGTGTGTCTGAAACGATGTTCGAGCTTGTGGTACGTTCGGCGTAAACCGTGTAACTATCTTGCGTCAAGATTAGCACTATCTCCAAATAGACTGAAACAAGTAACCACTTGAGCCTCATCACCTAGAAATACCATCGGGTGCATCCCAAAATGGTTTCTTATCTATGTTTGGCACAAACCGTGCACCTATCTTGCACTGACTCTAATAGTGTCTCCAAATGGATTGAAACGAGATTACACATGACCAGTGTCACCGCGGAGATCCATTGCGTGCGTCCAAAATGATTTCTGAGCCTATGTTACGTTCGGCGCAAACCGTGCAACTATCTTGTGTCAAGAATAGCTATATGTCCAAACAGACCAAAACCAGCATCCATGTGTACCTCGTCACCTAGGAGTGCCATTGGTGCATCCAAAATGATTTTTGAGCCTATGGTACGCTCGACGCAAACCGAGCATCTATCTTGCGTCAAGGTTAGCACTATCTCCAAACAGACCAAAATGAGCATCCACTTGAGCCTCGTCACCTAGGAGTACCATTGGGTGCATCCAAAATGATTTCTATGCCTATGGTACATTTAGCGCAAACCGTGCACGTACCTTGCACTAAGACTCTGCTATCACCAAATGGATTGAAATGTGATTCCACCTGACCAAAGTCACAAAGGAGATCCATCGGGTGCATCCATAATGATTTCTGAGCAGACCAAAATGAGCATCCACTTGAGCCTCGTCACCTAGGAGTACCATCGAGCGCGTCCAAAACGATTTTCCGAGCCTATGGTACGTTGGATGCAAACCGTGCACCAATCTTGCATCAAGGTTAGCACTATCTCGAAACAGACCAAAACGAGCATCCACTTGAGCCTCGTGACCTAGGAGTACCATCAGGTGCGTCCAAAACAATTTCTGAGTGATGTTTGGTGCAAACCGTGCACCTATCTTGCACTGACACTACCACTGTCTCCAAATGGATTGAAACGAGATTCCACATGACCAATGTCACATAGGAGATCCATCAGGTGTGTCTAAAACGATTTCTGAGCCGATGGTACATTCGACGCAAACCGTGCACCAATCTCGCATCAAGATTAGCACTATCTCCAAACAGACCAAAACGAGCATCCACTTAAGCCTCGTCACCTAGGAGTACCATCGGGTGCTTCCTAAATGATTTCTATAACTATGGTACGTTTGGTGCAAACAGTGCACCTATCTTGCACTGACAGTACCGCTGTCTCCAAATGGATTGAAACGAGATTCCACATGACCAATGTCACCTAGGAGGTCCATCGGGAGCATCCAAAACAATTTCTAAGCCTACGGTACGTTCTGCGCAAACCATGCACCTATCTGGTGTAACAGAACCGACCAAATTATAAGAGCACAAGTACAAAAACAAGCACCGAAGCGCTCAAATTTTCGAACTTGAGCCCATATAATCCCGGTAGTCAATCAAAATCACGAAGGATTTCAAACCAAACTGCTTACAACCAGGATCGCATCATTCAACATACAACATCATACGTTACATTTCACAAGTAGTTCTGAAATAAGTTTACACACACGGAGTAGCAAATATTACAAACCAAGTTTGAAAGTAGCGGAAGCATAACACACACTAGTTAATTAAATACGGCCAGTCTGGATGATCGACAACCCGCAAAAGCATGAGGAAAGTACATAAAGATGATCACGCCCAAGTGATCTAGTCATCATCACCCGCAGGGTGGAGACACGTCTTGCAGAATCCCTGATAAAGCATGTCATCTGCAACAGGAGGGAATAAACCCTGAGTACTGGAATGTACTCAGCTAGACTTACCCGTCGGAAACCAGAAATAAGGTGACACCAAGGATTATGCAAGGCTTACACAAGAGGCTAGCTGACATAACATTTTGCATAAAGGCATAAGTAATTGAAACTCTTATAACCTGTACTAGCAGTTATTTTTAGCATTTACCTGTCATCTATCTTAGCACCTGTACTAAACATACACTTGATTATGATCAAACAACATGATTATTATATCCATAGCAGGTATATCATTATGGCAACATTGTATCATTCCCTTAACCACCAGTTCATTTAATGAGTTCTACGTTGCCGCTGCTCAAGTCAAGTGCTCACTAACCGGGAGCGACGGCGATTCGAATCGAATTCCTATCCAGCTGGAGGGGTATTTCTAACACTCACCGTGCAGACCCCTGCCAGGGTTGCACAGGCCACCGTTTCATATGATTCAGGAATCACGGGTCCGAATAATGTCGCGACCCCAAGGGCGACACTCTGCCAGGTGATAGGGACTCTAACCCCCCCTTGGTCTCATGCCAATGTCCCCAATCACATCCTTTCTCTCCTCCAAGAAGCAACCTACCATTCGATTCCCGGCCTGAACCACATTACTCGGCTTCGCGGTCGGAACGACTTATCCGGCCAACTAAGTGTTAGACTGCGTTCAACATGACTCAAGGACGTACAGCGAATCGGTCCTTAAACGACTCAGACGGGCATAGCTCCACACCCAAGACGTGAAGTGTCTTGCGGCTGTACTATCGAACTCCCGTCCGGTCTCAATTTCATTTTAAAGCATGGTTCCATCACGATAGCCATAAGACACTCGCGACTCCTTCCTACATCTCGCGGATGACCGGAAATCACCCGACTTTTACCGTACTAAGCAGGGCTAAGCATTGACACGTGCCTACACCTAATATAGGATTCAGTACGATATCTGGACAAGGACAGGTATAATGCAACAAGTGTTTTCATATAACTCCTACAACTTAATGCAGTAAACAATTAAAAGTACTCAAGATTAATTTATAACTCAGTAGGTTCAGCATGCACCGGGGCTTGCCTTTCAGAAAAGTTGAAGGCCGGTGGTCAGGGCACTCGGGTAGATCTTCTGACGGAGCTTCCCCGACGTTGGGTTCTTCTGCTACTTCCTCCGGTTGACTCAGCACCTCCTCCGGTATCGTTTGTTCGAATTCGAGAAGTGTCACTCCCTCCAGTACACCTATTGCATGAAATGCACAATAAATACCATGAATGCATAACGAAAGATGCAATATGCTCGGAATGGAATGCATTACAACAATCTAATGCTCTACTCAAATCACTTCAAAAGAGTAGGTGCAAATTTCCTCTCCGGTAGAGAAATACTCACCTAATCTACTTAACCTAAGATAAAGCTGCTCATCCTCAGTTAAGGCCCTAACACCTAATAAATACAAAAGTAGCATGTCTTAGGATATTACACCATATCAAACAGCAAAACACCACAGAAAGCATTCTGGACAGCAGCTACTTGTTTTTATCACAACTGAAGATTTACTATTCCAAAAGATATGATCTAAGACAATCTGGAAAGCCTAAGAAATGCACTACAATTCATTTTCAGACCTCAACTCCAAACTCCTAAGTTTTCCAGGTCAAACTTCACAAGTTCCAGAATCTGTCTTCTCCAACACAGAGAGTAACAGATTTTGAACTGCCACTTTAAACAACAGTAACTCTCAAACTACTAAGCCAAATGCTTCCAAATTTTAACACAAGCTAGTTCATCAAGTTTACTCCAACTTTGGTATTTACAAGTTGTCCAGCAACCAATTTTATCAAAGCCAAATTTAGAATTACTACTAGCTGTCCAGAAAACCAAAAATTACAAAGGTTAAATATTTATTGATGTGACCAACATTCTCTAAGACCAAACTAATACTACTACAAGTTCACAATGTCACAAAACACCAGAAAGTAAGGTGTGCCCACCTAGAATATTTATTTAAACCCATTTCTTAATTTACTTAAGTAATTAAGTGAAATTTCAAACATATATATAAACTGCTCCTAAAATTCTACAAAAATTACAGGGGACTCTCTGACCCAAAAAGAGACCCCAGTAAAAATTTGAACAAGTTTTATTCACAGAAACTCCCTACACAAAATTCACAAGCTCATAAGGCTGATTTTTGCATAAATAGGAAACCCTATTGAAAAGTGTCAAACAACAGATTTCTTAATTTTCTTGGACACTCTAGGGTACCAAGACATTCTCCAAAAAGTTATATGAACATTGCACATGTAGAAAAATTACAAAAATTCATTTAAATATTTCCTAGAATAACAAGATAGCATAATAACTTGAAAAGTAATTAAGCACTGATGCCCAAATTTTTACCAGAGCTAGGGCTAGCATAGAGTAACCTACCCACCAAATTTCATGATTTCTGGAACACCACAGCTCAAGTTATAAATTTAACAAATTTGCATGCATTCCAAAACACATTTAAAGGATCTATTAAATTCTCCTAGAAATTAAACATCACATTCCATATTTATATTTTTCTAAAATACTACACATCATGTAGACCCTAACAAACTTTATCTCATGATTTTTGGATCATTAAAACCCTAGATCTATATTTTTCCAACTTGTACAAAAATCAGTGACAAAATAATAAAAATGAATTTCATTTCGGATGACTGGGCCGGCCCGGAAAAAATCGGCCCACACTCGCGCGCGCGCGGCCCGCTCAGCGCTCCCGCCCGCGCTTGGCAACTGACAGGCGGGCCCCCGCAGTCAGGGACAGAGGGACAGGGGAGGCGGAGACCCGCGAGCTCCGACGAGCTCGAGCTCGCCGGAGAAGAGCTCGCTCGGCCAAGTGAGCACCACCTCGTGTTCTCCGTCACCCGGTGCGTCGATTGGTGCTCGTGGAATGGATGGGGATGGGATGGAAGGGGCTTGTCACCGCGAGCGGCGGCCGGTGGTGTCCGGTGGCGGCGCGCCGTCGCCGGTGAAGATGCACGGTGCGGTCTAGGCTCGGTACGAGCTTCACCGAAGCTAGGCGGATCCATTTTGCTAGGAAGGGAGGACGGAGAGAGACCCGAAGCACCCCGACCACGGTGAGGTCCCATGGCGGGCTCCGGCGACCTCTCGGAGATGGGGAAGAAAGCAATGCGGCTCACCTTGAGTCAAATCGCTGGCTTCGGTGGGTCAGGGAGATGGAGGGTGGTGAGGCGGAGGGATTGGCGAGGTCGGGCGGCCGGTGATGCGGTGGGGAGTGCGCGCGAGCTCGCCGGAGAAGAATGGCAGCGGCGGCTCGGTTTCGGTGTTCTTGGCAACTGGAAGAGAGGGGGCGGAGGAATGGAGGCCGGCTCGCGCGTCGTGGCGTCTTGAAGGCGTCGCGGCCTGACTGGTGGGGCCAGGGCCGGCGTACGGGCGCCACCGCGCCTCCACGCGTCGACGACAGCCTGCGGCCGGTCGGCCACTCTGACGCTGACAAACTGAATCGGCGACATCAATGACCGACTGACAGAGCGATTTCCACGATGATTATCTCCCAAACCGGTTCGAATTAGTCGAAGATGATTACACCAATTTTGTAGAGCTACATGAGGTCTACAAATTTGTCAATTGGAGTTTGGGCTGGTTCGGCCTAGATTTGAAACTACAAAGCTCCAAAGTGGTGCCCCTTGAAACTGAAATGCAGTTTCAGAGATCAATGCCGACTGAAACCCTAACTTCTTGATACTATATCTCCTAAACTATTGAGAACCAGGTGATGGTGATATTGACAATGTTGTAGAGCTATGTGTGGACAACAACTTTGTCAATTGGCTCAAAGGCTGGTTTGGCCTGATTTGTGAGTTACAAGTTGCTAAAGTGAGGTACAGGGAAACTGAAAAATCAAATTTCCAGACTTAGAATTTTTTCTAAGTGTTGATTCCCACTCAAGCTGACTTGTGGGCCATTTTTGAGCATGCTCTGGTCATTTTCATGAGATGGCCATATTAGAACTTTTGTTCCTCATGAAATTCTCTACAACTTTACTTAAGGGTGCTCTTCCATGCAAGGTCTCTAAATTAGACTTTTTAATTGGTCAAACTAGAGCCTTCTAGGGTCAAATGGTGGTCAAACTTTTCTTGGAGGGCAATTTTGTAATTTTGGTCAACATGAACCTTGTTCCAAATGTTACCCTAAGTATAACTAAGGTGTTGTAGGTCATGATTGGCTACCTTACCTTTTTGTTACACCAACTATCAAATACTTCATGAAATAAATCAAACAAACCCTATAAAATTACATGTGTTGCATCACATAAAATAACAACATGAATAATGCATGCTTATGCTTATGCTTATGCAATACAATTATGGAGCTAAACACTTGAGGTGTTACAGCCCTCCCCCCTTATAAAAATCTCGTCCCGAGATTTGGAAAGCGTACCATTTTTCATAGAATTCTTTATAACCATCCTGCAAGTAATCCTCCCGTTCCCACGTAGCATCACTCTCACTTCCCTGATTACTCCACATCACTTTGTACCACTTAACCACTTTACTTCTAGTTACTCGTTCCTGAGTATCGATCACTCGGACTGGCTTTTCTTCGTAGGTTAGGTCGGATTCCAGTCTGATATCACCTAAAGGAACTTGTTCCTCAGGAACTCGAAGACACTTTTTAAGCTGAGATACATGGAAAACGTTGAATATGGCTCTCATCTCAGGAGGCAACTGGATTTTGTACGCAACAGCTCCACTCTTGCCTATGATTTGAAAAGGACCCACGTATCTTGGCGCAAGTTTCCGCTTAACACCAAAACGTTGGACACTTTTCATTGGAGAAACTTTCAAATACACGAAGTCTCCAACTTCAAACTCGAGTGGTTTTCTACGACGATCCGCATAGCTTTTCTGTCTCGCTTGTGCTGCAGCCATGTGTTTCTGGATGGTACGGACTTGTTCCTCGGCTTCCTGGACAAAATCGATGCCATAATACCTTCTTTCCCCAGCTTCTATCCAGTTTAGTGGAGTTCGACACTTTCGACCGTATAAGGCTTCGAATGGGGCCATCTTAATACTCTCTTGATAACTGTTATTGTACGAGAATTCAGCTAAAGGTAACCATTTTTCCCAAGAACCCTTGGATGAAATGACGCATGCTCGCAACAGATCTTCCAAGATTTGGTTAACTCGTTCTGTCTGACCCGATGTCTGGGGGTGATAAGCAGAGCTTCTCACTAACTTGGTTCCCAGAAGGTGATGCAAGTGCTCCCAAAAGCGAGCAGTGAACTGGGGACCACGGTCAGATATGATAGTGCGAGGTATCCCATGAAGCCGGACTATCTGATTGAAGTACAACTCAGCATAGTCAGTGGGACGATAGTCCACTCTAACTGGAATGAAGTGAGCTGATTTGGTCAAACGATCCACAATCACCCAGATGGAATTATGATTTTTGACAGTAGGAGGAAGACCGACAATGAAATCCATACTTATCTCTTCCCATTTCCAGCCTGGAATGGAAAGTGGCTGAAGTAGCCCAGCTTTCATGTGCACAGCTTTAACTCTGCAACAGGTGTCACATCTAGCAACATATGCAGCTATCTCTTTCCGCATCTTGGTCCACCAATAAAGCGGTTTCAAATCATAATACATCTTATTACTACCAGGATGAATGGACAACTTGGACGAATGTGCTTCGGACAGGATCTGATCCCTAAGCTCTCGGTCCTTAGGTACCACTAACCTATCCTTAAACCACAGCACACCTTCGTCATCTAACCTGAAATGCTTAGTCTCTCCTTCATTTATCTTCCGTTTTATGTGAAAGATACCCGGATCAGTCTTTTGGAGCTCAATGATTCTATTTCTGAGAGTACCACTGACAGTGATGTTGTACAGGACTGCCGGATGTAACAGGCGAGATTGGTAAAAATCAGTTTCAATTAAGGAATGGCAATGAGACTTACGGCTTAAAGCGTCCGCAACCACATTTGCCTTGCCTGGGTGATAGTGTACTTGAAGATTATAATCTTTAATCAACTCGAGCCATCTTCTCTGACGCATATTTAGCTCGGGTTGAGTGAAGATGTATTTGAGGCTTTTATGATCGGTGTAGATATTGCAGACATTTCCCAGCAGATAATGCCGCCATACTTTCAAAGCATGAACAACTGCAGCCAGTTCTAAGTCATGCGTTGGATAATTCGCCTCATGCTTCCGAAGTTGTCGGGAAGTATATGCAATCACTCGGCCTTCCTGCATCAAAACGCCTCCCAAACCTATGCCTGAGGCATCACAATAAACATCAAATGGTTTCTCGATATTCGGTTGTGCCAAAACCGGAGCCGAGGTTAGGAGGGTTCGCAGTTGGTGAAAAGCCGCATCACACTCAGGAGTCCAGACAAACCTGGTGTCTTTTTGCAGCAACCGAGTCATTGGCTTGGCTATTTTGGAGAAATCCGGGATGAAGCGACGATAATAGCCAGCCAAACCAAGAAAACTTCGGACCTCGTGAACCGAGATAGGAGCCTTCCAGTTCAGTACTTCCTGTACCTTGGCGAGGTCCACCATAATTCCTCCATCGGACAACACATGCCCAAGGAAAGGTACTTCTCGAAGCCAGAATTCGCACTTACTGAACTTTGCATATAGTTGATGTTCACGCAGTATTGTGAGGACTATACGCAGATGTTCAGCGTGATCCTCCTCATTCACAGAATATACCAAGATGTCATCAATAAATACCACCACAAACTTGTCCAATTCAGGCATAAACACCGAATTCATCAAGTACATGAAGTGTGCGGGGACATTTGTCAAGCCGAAAGACATAACAAGATACTCATAAAGACCGTATCTGGTAGAAAAGGCTGTCTTTGAAACATCTTCCGGGCGGATTTTAATTTGATGGTAGCCAGACCTTAGATCGATCTTGGAAAAGACTTTAGCCTTGGACAACTAATCGAACAAGATGTCGATACGCGGTAGAGGATACTTATTCTTAACAGTGACCGCGTTCAGAGGTCTGTAGTCCACGCACATCCGCAAGGTTTGATCCTTCTTCTTTACAAAGATAGCAGGGCATCCCCACGGCGATGAACTAGGACGAATCAACCCTTTTTTCAAAAGTTCATTCAATTGCACCTTAAGTTCAGCTAGTTCATTAGGAGGCATCCTATAGGGTCTCCTAGAGATGGGTGCCGTGCCAGGCAACAACTCGATTTTAAACTCCACATCCCGATCCGGAGGGAGTCCCGGCAAATCATCGGGAAAAACGTCCGGAAACTCATTTACTACTGGAATTTCGGCCAACACCTTTGCTTGCACAGCATGAATTTCCCCCGACAATTCAACCTTTCTGGGAAGTTGTACTAGAAAACCTTTTTGATCTGTAGGATCTCTGAGCATAACTACCCGAGCGGATGTGTCAATGAGTACCCCGTTCTGACTCATCCAATTCATGCCCAAGATAACATCTATGTCTAAACCAGGTAAAACCAATAGGGCAAGCGAATAACTTCGCCCTTCTATCTCAAACTTAAGGTTCCCCACTACTTTGTTTGTGGAAATATTCCCACTTGCAGCGCTAATACAATAACCCACACCTTCAACAGTATGCAACTTGTGTGCAAATTTAGATGCAAACTTAGGACTGATAAAGGAATGCGAAGCACCTGAATCAAAAAGTACCACTGCGGGGTGTTGGTCAACTAGAAACTTACCAGCGGTGACCACCTCACCAGATGGAATTTCCTCAATGCTGTTATAATGGGCGTGTCCCTGACGACTACCTTGGTTGACATTTTTCTTCGGGTACGGACAGTTCCTGGACCAATGGCCTGGCTTGTTACAGTTCCAGCAAGGCATGTTGCTAGGGGGAACACTGGAGCTGCCTTGGCCCGCATTACTCTTTGGCAGTGCCACTGTATATGCCTTACGAAACCCTGTTTTTGCAGCAGGCTTCTTCTGCGGCGGACGGAACTTTGTATTCGGAGCAGGTGGGCGAGGGGAAGACCTCGGTGCCGCTGAGGCCCTTGACTGAGAAGCACTTGCCTCAAGGGCCCTTTTACGACTCTTAGAGGCAGAATAAATAGTATTGTTGTTCTCCTGGGTCAAAGCATCGCTGATGAAATCATTGAAAGTAGTACATTTGCTAGTGCCCATAGTTTTCATCAGTTTTGGGCCGAGGCCCCTTTTGAAGCTAGCAATCTTTTTGGCATCGGTATCCACAAACTCAGTGGCATACCTTGCCAGGTTGTTGAAGGACTGCAAGTATTCAGTCAGGCTTTTGTTTCCTTGCGACAGCCTCATAAACTCTGTGTGCTTGATTGCCATAAGACCGGGAGGGATATAATTTCCTCGGAATGCCGCCTTAAACTGATCCCAAGCAATCGGGACATTGGCAGGCAGTGTGGAACGATAGTGGCTCCACCAAATTCCCGCCGGACCATGCAACTGATGGGAAGCATATTCAGTTTTCAGCTCATCAGTTAGGCGTAGCAGACGAAACTTTTGTTCAATGGTATTCAACCACTCGTCAGCCTGCAGTGGTTCTTCCGCTTCCTTAAAGAGCGGGGGCTTTGTATCCAGAAAGTCCTTGAAATCGCTGTACTGATTTGGCTCTGGGCCCTGGCGGCCAGGACGAGCTTCCCGGTTAGCCAGCTGGCGCATAGCATCTGCCAACATGCGCTGCCCTTCGACCACTGTCTGCATCAGCTCAGCCGGAGTAGGTGGTGGCGGAGGGGGTGGCTGTTCCTCCTCC
Organism: Saccharum hybrid cultivar R570; assembly: GCA_038087645.1. NCBI lineage: Eukaryota > Viridiplantae > Streptophyta > Magnoliopsida > Poales > Poaceae > Saccharum > Saccharum hybrid cultivar. Next base: position 55,649 of record JAQSUU010000859.1, on the reverse strand, counting down.
TCATTTCCACGACCCCGACGTAGATTGTACGACATCTGCAAAAATGCATAGCCAATGAGCACTGACGATGTGGGAAATTTGTAGATGAATTATTGCAAAATGTCAATCTGACTGTATGAATAGATTTCTCATAATGATTAAGGCACAATAATTCATCACAACCGCACAATCCATTCTAGCGCATCATTTGATGAGATCATACTTGGCAATCCAACAAAATGCTCATTGATAAAGGCTCACTCACAAGGAGCACAACGGTTACCGAACCGTTTACGTTGCTATCTACGTGATTTTTGATCTTTTGCACGGTACTTGGATTCGATCTCAAGATTTTTAGTTGACTGGGAAAGGCTACTTCAAACTGACCACAAGAGACTTCTCAATGAAGAGTTCCATGGTGGATCATGACTAGCCACCTCGATACCTGCGCGTGCCAAGCAGCACAGCCTTATGTCGCGCGCCATAGGAGGCCCTCGGTTTCGTCGTGGCACCGAAGGGTGCTAATCGTGACACCACCATCGAACGCAACATAATAAGACATCAAGTTGTGATCGAAATTAACGGTTTCAAACTACATTCAGGAAACATACGGTTCAACCTTACATCCCAAAGTCAAGTTATTACAAGGCCTCACTCCTTCACAGGGAGGGCACAAAAGACGATCCTAACATTATAGGCACGTGATGACTACTCTAAGCATCATCCTCCGAGTCAGTGTCAAGGATCTCCCCGCCGTCCTCATCACTGACAGGCTCTAACTCCTCGTCTTCTTCTTCTTCTGGCTCTTCCTCTGGTGCTTCTGCAGGTGGGGCATCCTGTGGTCCATCAACCTCCCCTTCATCATCATCCTCAGCCATGAAGATTCCCGAACCCATGTCCTCATCGGCGTTGTCGTTTTGAGGCAGCAGGGGATTAAGCTCGTTGTTCAAGCGGTGCACTTCTTCATGAAGATTATCATTGTATTCTGCAGCGTTCTCCAACTGTTGCTCGAGCTCAAACTGACGAGCTCTCAGAACGTTCTCCTCGTGCCAGGCTTCATCCCTCTGTTCCATCACACGGACTAACATGCGTTGACAGTTGCGGTTTGCCACTGTCAACCTCTGGACTGCAAGCGTTTCTTGATCACGATCATGAATCACTTGTTCCAGTTGTTGCCGTGCTGCATTCCTGGCGGCAGTCACTTCAGCCAACTCTGCCCTCAGCCTTTCCACCTCAGTAGGCTCAGGGCGGGGCTCACGTGGAGCGAGCTAGTGACGCGGTGCCCTGCCCCCAGTGGACTTACGAGCGGTCCTCTTGGTACGGGCCATCTGTAGCAACAAGATAAGATACGACTTAAAGTGAGGATCATTTAGGGGATACGAAATTTACTTTAGTCGGGAGTACAGAAATTTTTAAGGAGGGAGTAAATGATATGTATGATATATTTAAACATGATGCATGCACGTTCCGTACGCCCTCTCACCTTAGTAGAAACCTAAAGTTTTAACGCTAGGCGGTGGCATACATACGTTCTCTCATATAAGCGAAACTATCGGTCTACTCGTTACGCTGTTAGTGTACCTGCAGAAAATTTCATTGCAGCCCAACAATTCCCAATATATGCACACAAGAAAGCAGTAATTTAAATACTTTCCATATACACATCCCCAGATGTATATGCTTCAGTATCAAAGCTACCCGATAATAAGGTTCCCACAATTAAGTGCTTACATAATTACATGGTTTAAACACGTAAGTATGCAAGTCACCAAAACTACTCTCCCCTAGACCGCCGGTTGGACGATCATGCTCTCACAACTCACACTTACCAGAGCGTCGAGGTAATTGATCCATACATTACCACCCAAGTGGATGGCATCCATACAATTTCACGCCGTATGGACGACGAAACAGAAACAAACAAGGCCCCCAAGTTAGTCTTTATAATAAGCCACCTAAGAGTCCTTATTTGGGCTAAGGGTTGTGATCACTGGCATACCTATAAAAATAATTTTTAGAGTTCAACCCTTTTCGCAACAAATACTTTTTGTTTTTAATTACCCGTAAGATGTGTTTAATGTTGAATTATGCTCCGATACCAGCTGTAACAGAACCGACCAAATTATAAGAGCACAAGTACAAAAACAAGCACCGAAGCGCTCAAATTTTCGAACTTGAGCCCATATAATCCCGGTAGTCAATCAAAATCATGAAGGATTTCAAACCAAACTGCTTACAACCAGGATCGCATCATTCAACATACAACATCATACGTTACATTTCACAAGTAGTTCTGAAATAAGTTTACACACACGGAGTAGCAAATATTACAAACCAAGTTTGAAAGTAGCGGAAGCATAACACACACTAGTTAATTAAATACGGCCAGTCTGGATGATCGACAACCCGCAAAAGCATGAGGAAAGTACATAAAGATGATCACGCCCAAGTGATCTAGTCATCATCACCCGCAGGGTGGAGACACGTCTTGCAGAATCCCTGATAAAGCATGTCATCTGCAACAGGAGGGAATAAACCCTGAGTACTGGAATGTACTCAGCTAGACTTACCCGTCGGAAACCAGAAATAAGGTGACACCAAGGATTATGCAAGGCTTACACAAGAGGCTAGCTGACATAACATTTTGCATAAAGGCATAAGTAATTGAAACTCTTATAACCTGTACTAGCAGTTATTTTTAGCATTTACCTGTCATCTATCTTAGCACCTGTACTAAACATACACTTGATTATGATCAAACAACATGATTATTATATCCATAGCAGGTATATCATTATGGCAACATTGTATCATTCCCTTAACCACCAGTTCATTTAATGAGTTCTACGTTGCCGCTGCTCAAGTCAAGTGCTCACTAACCGGGAGCGACGGCGATTCGAATCGAATTCCTATCCAGCTGGAGGGGTATTTCTAACACTCACCGTGCAGACCCCTGCCAGGGTCGCACAGGCCACCGTTTCATATGATTCAGGAATCGCGGGTCCGAATAATGTCGCGACCCCAAGGGCGACACTCTGCCAGGTGATAGGGACTCTAACCCCCCCTTGGTCTCATGCCAATATCCCCAAGCACATCCTTTCTCTCCTCCAAGAAGCAACCTACCATTCGATTCCCGGCCTGAACCACATTACTCAGCTTCGCGGTCGGAACGACTTATCCGGCCAACTAAGTGTTAGACTGCGTTCAACATGACTCAAGGACGTACAGCGAATCGGTCCTTAAACGACTCAGACGGGCATAGCTCCACACCCAAGACGTGAAGTGTCTTGCGGCTGTACTATCGAACTCCCGTCCGGTCTCAATTTCATTTTAAAGCATGGTTCCATCACGATAGCCATAAGACACTCGCGACTCCTTCCTACATCTCGCGGATGACCGGAAATCACCCGACTTTTACCGTACTAAGCAGGGCTAAGCATTGACACGTGCCTACACCTAATATAGGATTCAGTACGATATCTGGACAAGGACAGGTATAATGCAACAAGTGTTTTCATATAACTCCTACAACTTAATGCAGTAAACAATTAAAAGTACTCAAGATTAATTTATAACTCAGTAGGTTCAGCATGCACCGGGGCTTGCCTTTTAGAAAAGTTGAAGGCCGGTGGTCAGGGCACTCGGGTAGATCTTCTGACGGAGCTTCCCCGACGTTGGGTTCTTCTGCTACTTCCTCCGGTTGACTCAGCACCTCCTCCGGTATCGTTTGTTCGAATTCGAGAAGTGTCACTCCCTCCGGTACACCTATTGCATGAAATGCACAATAAATACCATGAATGCATAACGAAAGATGCAATATGCTCGGAATGGAATGCATTACAACAATCTAATGCTCTACTCAAATCACTTCAAAAGAGTAGGTGCAAATTTCCTCTCCGGTAGAGAAATACTCACCTAATCTACTTAACCTAAGATAAAGCTGCTCATCTTCAGTTAAGGCCCTAACACCTAATAAATACAAAAGTAGCATGTCTTAGGATATTACACCATATCAAACAGCAAAACACCACAGAAAGCATTCTGGACAGCAGCTACTTGTTTTTATCACAACTGAAGATTTACTATTCCAAAAGATATGATCTAAGACAATCTGGAAAGCCTAAGAAATGCACTACAATTCATTTTCAGACCTCAACTCCAAACTCCTAAGTTTTCCAGGTCAAACTTCACAAGTTCCAGAATCTGTCTTCTCCAACACAGAGAGTAGCAGATTTTGAACTGCCACTTTAAACAACAGTAACTCTCAAACTACTAAGCCAAATGCTTCCAAATTTTAACACAAGCTAGTTCATCAAGTTTACTCCAACTTCGGTATTTACAAGTTGTCCAGCAACCAATTTTATCAAAGCCAAATTTAGAATTACTACTAGCTGTCCAGAAAACCAAAAATTACAAAGGTTAAATATTTATTGATGTGACCAACATTCTCTAAGACCAAACTAATACTACTACAAGTTCACAATGTCACAAAAACACCAGAAAGTAAGGTGTGCCCACCTAGAATATTTATTTAAACCCATTTCTTAATTTACTTAAGTAATTAAGTGAAATTTCAAACATATATATAAACTGCTCCTAAAATTCTACAAAAATTACAGGGGACTCTCTGACCCAAAAAGAGACCACAGTAAAAATTTGAACAAGTTTTATTCACAGAAACTCCCTACACAAAATTCACAAGCTCATAAGGCTGATTTTTGCATAAATAGGAAACCCTATTGAAAAGTGTCAAACAACAGATTTCTTAATTTTCTTGGACACTCTAGGGTACCAAGACATTCTCCAAAAAGTTATATGAACATTGCACATGTAGAAAAATTACAAAAATTCATTTAAATATTTCCTAGAATAACAAGATAGCATAATAACTTGAAAAGTAATTAAGCACTGATGCCCAAATTTTTACCAGAGCTAGGGCTAGCATAGAGTAACCTACCCACCAAATTTCATGATTTCTGGAACACCACAGCTCAAGTTATAAATTTAACAAATTTGCATGCATTCCAAAACACATTTAAAGGATCTATTAAATTCTCCTAGAAATTAAACATCACATTCCATATTTATATTTTTCTAAAATACTACACATCATGTAGACCCTAACAAACTTTATCTCATGATTTTTGGATCATTAAAACCCTAGATCTATATTTTTCCAACTTGTACAAAAATCAGTGACAAAATAATAAAAATGAATTTCATTTCGGATGACTGGGCCGGCCCGGAAAAACTCGGCCCACACTCGCGCGCGCGCGGCCCGCTCAGCGCTCCCGCCCGCGCTTGGCAACTGACAGGCGGGCCCCCGCAGTCAGGGACAGAGGGACAGGGGAGGCGGAGACCCGCGAGCTCCGACGAGCTCGAGCTCGCCGGAGAAGAGCTCGCTCGGCCAAGTGAGCACCACCTCGTGTTCTCCGTCACCCGGTGCGTCGATTGGTGCTCGTGGAATGGATGGGGATGGGATGGAAGGGGCTTGTCACCGCGAGCGGCGGCCGGTGGTGTCCGGTGGCGGCGCGCCGTCGCCGGTGAAGATGCACGGTGCGGTCTAGGCTCGGTACGAGCTTCACCGAAGCTAGGCGGATCCATTTTGCTAGGAAGGGAGGACGGAGAGAGACCCGAAGCACCCCGACCACGGTGAGGTCCCATGGCGGGCTCCGGCGACCTCTCGGAGATGGGGAAGAAAGCAATGCGGCTCACCTTGAGTCAAATCGCTGGCTTCGGTGGGTCAGGGAGATGGAGGGTGGTGAGGCGGAGGGATTGGCGAGGTCGGGCGGCCGGTGATGCGGTGGGGAGTGCGCGCGAGCTCGCCGGAGAAGAATGGCAGCGGCGGCTCGGTTTCGGTGTTCTTGGCAACTGGAAGAGAGGGGGCGGAGGAATGGAGGCCGGCTCGCGCGTCGTGGCGTCTTGAAGGCGTCGCGGCCTGACTGGTGGGGCCAGGGCCGGCGTACGGGCGCCACCGCGCCTCCACGCGTCGACGACGGCCTGCGGCCGGTCGGCCACTCTGACGCTGACAAACTGAATCGGCGACATCAATGACCGACTGACAGAGCGATTTCCACGATGATTATCTCCCAAACCGGTTCGAATTAGTCGAAGATGATTACACCAATTTTGTAGAGCTACATGAGGTCTACAAATTTGTCAATTGGAGTTTGGGCTGGTTCGGCCTAGATTTGAAACTACAAAGCTCCAAAGTGGTGCCCCTTGAAACTGAAATGCAGTTTCAGAGATCAATGCCGACTGAAACCCTAACTTCTTGATACTATATCTCCTAAACTATTGAGAACCAGGTGATGGTGATATTGACAATGTTGTAGAGCTATGTGTGGACAACAACTTTGTCAATTGGCTCAAAGGCTGGTTTGGCCTGGTTTGTGAGTTACAAGTTGCTAAAGTGAGGTACAGGGAAACTGAAAAATCAAATTTCCAGACTTAGAATTTTTTCTAAGTGTTGATTCCCACTCAAGCTGACTTGTGGGCCATTTTTGAGCATGCTCTGGTCATTTTCATGAGATGGCCATATTAGAACTTTTGTTCCTAATGAAATTCTCTACAACTTTACTTAAGGGTGCTCTTCCATGCAAGGTTTCTAAATTAGACTTTTTAATTGGTCAAACTAGAGCCTTCTAGGGTCAAATGGTGGTCAAACTTTTCTTGGAGGGCAATTTTGTAATTTTGGTCAACATGAACCTTGTTCCAAATGTTACCCTAAGTATAACTAAGGTGTTGTAGGTCATGATTGGCTACCTTACCTTTTTGTTACACCAACTATCAAATACTTCATGAAATAAATCAAACAAACCCTATAAAATTACATGTGTTGCATCACATAAAATAACAACATGAATAATGCATGCTTATGCTTATGCTTATGCAATACAATTATGGAGCTAAACACTTGAGGTGTTACATCTGGCGTCAAGGTTAGCACTATCTCCAAACAGACCAAAACGAGCATCCAATTGAGCCTCATCACGTAGGAATACCATCAGATGCGTCCAAAATGATTTTTGAGCCTCATCACCGTGCACCTATCTTGCGTCAAGATTAGCACTATCTCCAAATATACCAAGACGAGCATCCACTTAAGCCTCGTCACCTAGGAGTACCATCGGGTGCGTCCAAAACAATATCTATGCCTATGGTACGTTTGGTGCAAACAGTGCACCTATCTTGCACTGACAGTACCGCTGTCTCCAAATGGATTGAAACGAGATTCCACATGACTAATGTCACCTAGGAGGTCCATCGGGTGCATCCAAAACAATTTCTAAGCCTACAGTACGTTTGCCTTAAACCGTGCACCAATCTCGCATCAAGTTTAGCACTATCTCCAAATAGACCAAAACGAGCATCCACTTTAGCCTCGTCACCTAGGAGGACCATAGGGTGCGTCCAAAATGATTTCTGAGCGATGTTTGGTGCAAACCGTGCACCTATCTTGCACTGACACTACCACTGTCTCCAAATGGATTGAAACGAGATTTCACAAGACCAATGTCACATAGGAGATCCATCAGGTGTGTCCAAAACGATTTCTGATCCTACGGTACGTTCGGCGCAAACCGTGCACCTATCTGGCGTCAAGGTTAGCATTATCTCCAAACAGACCAAAACGAGCATCCAATGTGTGCCTCGTCACCTACGAGTACCATTGGGTGCGTCCAAAATGATTTTTGAGCCTATGGTACGTTCGTCGTAAACCGTGCAACTATCTTGCGTCAAGATTAGCACTATCTCCAAATAGACTAAAACAAGTAACCACTTGAGCCTCATCAACTAGAAGTACCATTGGGTGCATCCCAAAATGGTTTCTTATCTATGTTTGGCGCAAACCGTGCACCTATCTTGCACTGACTCTAACAGTGTCTCAAAATGGATTGAAACGAGATTACACATGACCAATGTCACCGCGGAGATCCATCGCGTGCGTCCAAAATGATTTCTGAGCCTATGTTACGTTCGGCGCAAACCATGCAACTATCTTGTGTCAAGATTAGCTCTAAGTCCAAACAGACCAAAACCAGCATCCATGTGTGCCTTGTCACCTAGGAGTACCATTGGTGCGTCCAAAACGATTTTTGAGCCTATGGTACGTTCGACGCAAACCGAGCATCTATCTTGCGTCAAGGTTAGCACTATCTCCAAACAGACCAAAATGAGCATCCACTTGAGCCTCGTCACCTAGGAGTACCATTGGGTGCATCCAAAATGATTTCTATGCCTATGGTATGTTTAGCGCAAACCGTGCACGTACCTTGCACTAAGACTCTGCTATCACCAAATGGATTGAAATGGGATTCCACCTGACCAAAGTCACAAAGGAGATCCATCGGGTGCATCCACAACGAGTTCTGAGCCTATGCTATGTTCTGTGCAAACCGTGCACCTATCTTGCGTCAAGGTTAGCGCTATGTCTAAACAGACCAAAATGAGCATCCACTTGAGCCTCGTCACCTAGGAGTACCATCGAGCGTGTCCAAAATGATTTCTGAGCCTATGGTATGTTGGACGCAAACCGTGCACCAATCTTGCATCAAGGTTAGCACTATCTCGAAACAGACCAAAACGAGCATCCACCTGAGCCTCGTCACCTAGGAGTACCATCAGGTGCGTCCAAAATAATTTCTGAGCGATGTTTGGTGCAAACCGTGCACCTATCTTGCACTGACACTACCACTATCTCCAAATAGATTGAAATGAGATTCCACATGACCAATGTCACATAGGAGATCCATCAGGTGTGTCCAAAACGATTTTTGATCCGAATGTACGTTCGACGCAAACTGTGCACCAATCTCGCATCAAGATTAGCACTATCTCCAAACAGACCAAAACAAGCATCCACTTAAGCCTCGTCACCTAGGAGTACCATCGGGTGCTTCCTAAATGATTTCTATAACTATGGTACGTTTGGTGCAAACAGTGCACCTATCTTGCACTGACAGTACCGCTGTCTCTAAATGGATTAAAACGAGATTCCACATGACCAATGTCACCTAGGAGGTCCATCGGGTGCATCCAAAACAATTTCTAAGCCTACGGTACGTTCGACGCAAACCATGCACCAATCTCGCATCAAGGTTAGCACTATCTCCAAACAGACCAAAACAAGCATCCAATTGAGCCTCATCACCTAGGTGTACCATCAGATGCGTCCAAAATGATTTTTGAGCCAATGGTTCGTTCAACGCAAACCGTGCACCTATATTGCATCAAGATTAGCACTATCTCCAAATATACCAAGACGAGCATCCACTTAAGCCTCGTCACCTAGGAGTACCATCGGGTGCGTCCAAAACGATTTCTATGCCTATGGTACGTTTGATGCAAACAGTGCACCTATCTTGCACTGACAGTACCGCTGTCTCCAAATGGATTGAAACGAGATTCCACATGACCAATGTCACCTAGGAGGTCTATAGGGTGCATCCAAAACAATTTCTAAGCCTACGGTACGTTCGACGCAAACCATGCACCAATCTCGCATCAAGGTTAGCACTATCTCCAAACAGACCAAAACGAGCATCCACTTGAGCCTCGTCACCTAGGAGGACCATCGGGTGCGTCCAAAACGATTTCTGAGCGATGTTTGGTGCAAACCGTGCACCTATCTTGCACTGACACTACCACAGTCTCCAAATGGATTGAAACGATATTCCACATGACCAATGTCACATAGGAGATCCATCAGGTGTGTCCAAAATGATTTCTGATCCTACGGTACGTTCGGCGCAAACCGTGCACCTATCTGGCGTCAAGGTTAGCATTATCTCCAAACAGACCAAAACGAGCATCCAATTGAGCCTCGTCACCTACGAGTACCATTGGATGGTCCAAATGATTTCTGAGCCTATGGTACGTTCGACGCAAACCGTGCACCAGACTCGCATCAAGATTAGCACTATCTCCAAACAGACCAAAACGAGCATCCACTTAAGCCTTGTCACCTAGGAGTACCATCAGGTGCGTTCAAAATAATTTCTATGCCTATGGTACGTTTGGTGCAAACAGTGCACCTATCTTGCACTGATAGTACCGCTGTCTCCAAATGGTTTGAAACGAGATTCCACATGACCAATGTCACCTAGGAGGTCCATCGGGTGCATCCAAAACAATTTCTAAGCCTACGGTACGTTCGATGCAAATCGTGCACCAATCTCGAATCAAGGTTAGCACTATCTCCAAACAGACCAAAACGAGCATCCACTTGAACCTCGTCACCTAGGAGGACCAACGGGTGCGTCCAAAACGATTTCTGAGCGATGTTTGGTGCAAACCATGCACCTATCTTGCACTGACACTACCACTATCTCCAAATGGATTGAAACGATATTCCACATGACCAATGTCACATAGGAGATCGATCAGGTGTGTCCAAAACGATTTCTGATCCTACGGTACGTTCGGTGCAAACCGTGCACCTATCTTGCATCAAGGTTAGCACTATCTCCAAACAGACCAAAACGAGCATCCAATTGAGCCTCGTCACCTAGGAGTACCATTGGATGCGTCCAAAATGATTTCTGAGCCTATGGTACGTTCAGCGCAAACCGTGCACCAATCTCGCATCAAGATTAGCGCTGTGTCCAAACAGACCAAAATGAGCATCCACTTAAGCCTCGTCACCTAGGAGTACCATCGAGTGCGTCCAAAACGATTTCTATGCCTATGGTACGTCTGGTGCAAACAGTGCACCTATCTTGCACTAACAGTACCGCTGTCTCCAAATGGATTGAAACGAGATTCCACATGACCAATTTCACCAAGGAGGTCCATCGGGTGCATCCAAAACAATTTATAAGCCTTCGGTACGTTCGGCGCAAACCGTGCACCTATCTGGCGTCAAGGTTAGCACTATCTCCAAACAGACCAAAACGAGCATCCAATTGAGCCTCGTCACCTAGGAGTAGCATCAGATGCGTCCAAAATGATTTTTGAGCCTATGGTTCGTTCAACGCAAACCGTGCACCTATCTTGCGTCAAGATTAGCACTATCTTCAAATATACCAAAACGAGCATCCACTTGGGCCACGTCACTTAGGAGTACCACCGGGTGCGTCCAAAACAATTTCTGTGCCTATAGTACGTTTGGCGCAAACCTAGGAGCACCTATCTTGCACTGACACTACCACTGTCTCCAAATAGATTGAAACGTGATTCCACATGACCAATGTCACATAGGAGATCTATCGGGTGCGTCCAAAATGATTTCTGACCATATGTTACATTCGGCGCAAACCGTGCAGATCTTGCGTCAAGATTAGCACTATCCTCAAACAGACTAAAAAGAGCATCCACTTGAGCCTCCTCACCTAGGAGTACTATCGGGTGTGTCTGAAACGATGTTCGAGCTTATGGTACGTTCGGCGTAAACCGTGCAACTATCTTGCGTTAAGATTAGCACTATCTCCAAATAGACTGATACAAGTAACCACTTGAGACTCATCACCTAGAAGCACCATCGGGTGCATCCCAAAATGGTTTCTTATCTATGTTTGGCGCAAACCGTGCACCTATCTTGCACTGACTCTAACAGTGTCTCCAAATGGATTGAAACGAGATTACACATGACCAATGTCACCGCGAAGATCCATCGCGTGCGTCCAAAATGATTTCTGAGCCTATGGTACGTTCGGCGCAAACCGTGCAACTATCTTGTGTCAAGATTAGCTCTATGTCCAAACAGACCAAAACCAGCATCCATGTGTGCCTCGTCACCTAGGAGTACCATTGGGTGCGTCCAAAACAATTTTTGAGCCTATGGTATGTTCGACGTAAACCATGCAACTATCTTGCGTCAAGATTAGCACTATCTCCAAATAGACTGAAACAAGTAACCACTTGAGCCTCATCACCTAGAAGTACCATCGGGTGCATCCCAAAATGGTTTCTTATCTATGTTTGGTGCAAACCGTGCACCTATCTTGCACTGACTCTAACCGTGTCTCCAAATGGATTGAAACGAGATTACACATGACCAATGTCACCGTGGAGTACCATTGGTGCGTCTAAAACGATTTTTGAGCCTACGCAAACCGAACATCTATCTTGCGTCAAGGTTAGCACTATCTCCAAACAGACCAAAATGAGCATTCACTTGAGCCTCATCACCTAGGAGTACCATTGGGTGCATCCAAAATGATTTCTATGCCTATGGTATGTTTAGCGCAAACCGTGCACGTACCTTGCACTAAGACTCTGCTATCACCAAATGGATTGAAATGGGATTCCACCTGACCAAAGTCACAAAGGAGATCCATCGAGTGCATCCATAATGAGTTCTGAGCCTATGCTATGTTCAGCGCAAACCGTGCACCTATCTTGCGTCAAGGTTAGCGCTATGTCTAAACAGACCAAAATGAGCATCCACTTGAGCCTCGTCACCTAGGAGTACCATCGAGCGCGTCCAAAATGATTTCTGAGCCTATGGTACGCTGGACGCAAACCGTGCACCAATCTTGCATCAAGGTTAGCACTATCTCAAAACAGACCAAAACGAGCATCCACTTGAGCCTCGTCACCTAGGAGTAGCATCAGGTGCGTCCAAAACAATTTCTGAGCGATGTTTGGTGCAAACCGTGCACCTATCTTGCACTGACACTACCACTGTCTCCAAATGGATTGAAACGAGATTCCACATGACCAATGTCACATAGGAGATCCATCAGGTGTGTCCAAAACGATTTCTGAGCCGATGGTGCGTTCGACGCAAACCGTGCACCAATCTCGCATCAAGATTAGCACTATCTCCAAACAGACCAAAACGAGCATCCACTTAAGCCTCGTCACCTAGGAGTACCATCGGGTGCTTCCTAAACGATTTCTATAACTATGGTACGTTTGGTGCAAACAGTGCACCTATCTTGCACTGACAGTACCGCTGTCTCCAAATGGATTGAAACGAGATTCCACATGACCAATGTCACCTAGGAGGTCCATCGGGTGCATCCAAAACAATTTCTAAGCCTACGGTACGTTCGGCGCAAACCATGCACCTATCTGGTGTCAAGGTTAGCACTATCTCCAAACAGACCAAAACGAGCATCCACTTAAGCCTCGTCACCTAGGAGTACCATCGGGTGCTTTCTAAACGATTTCTATAACTATGGTACGTTTGGTGCAAACAGTGCACCTATCTTGCACTAACAGTACCGCTGTCTCTAAATGGATTGAAACGAGATTCCACATGACCAATGTCACCTAGGAGGTCCATCGGATGCATCCAAAACAATTTCTAAGCCTACGGTACGTTCGGCGCAAACCATGCACCTATCTGGCGTCAAGGTTAGCACTATCTCCAAACAGACCAAAACAAGCATCCAATTGAGCCTTATCACATAGGAGTACCATCAGATGCGTCCAAAATGATTTTTGAGCCAATGGTTCGTTCAACGCAAACCGTGCACCAATCTCGCATCAAGATTAGCACTATCTCCAAACAGACCAAAACAAGCAACCACTTAAGCCTCGTCACCTAGGAGTACCATCGAGTGCGTCCAAAACGATTTCTATGCCTATGGTACGTCTGGTGCAAACAGTGCACCTATCTTCACTGACAGTACCGCTGTCTCCAAATGGATTGAAACGAGATTCTACATGACCAATTTCACCTAGGAGGTCCATCAGGTGCATCCAAAACAATTTTTAAGCCTACAGTACGTTCGGCGCAAACCGTGCACCTATTTGGCGTCAAGGTTAGCACTATCTCCAAACAGACCAAAACGAGCATCCAATTGAGCCTCGACACCTTGGAGTACCATCAGATGCGTCCGAAATGATTTTTGAGCCTATGGTTCGTTCAACGCAAACCGTGCACCTATGTTGCGTCATGATTAGCACTATCTCCAAATATACCAAAACGAGCATCCACTTGGGCCACGTCACCTAGGAGTACCACCGGTCGCGTCCAAAACAATTTTTGTGCCTATAGTACGTTTGGCGCAAACCTAGGAGCACCTATCTTGCACTGACACTACCACTGTCTCCAAATAGATTGAAACGAAATTCCACATGACCAATGTAACATAGGAGATCTCTCGGGTGCGTCCAAAATGATTTCTGACCATATGTTACGTTCGGCGCAAACCGAGCAGATCTTGCGTCAAGATTAGCACTATCTCCAAACAGAGCATCTATCTTGTGTCAAGGTTAGCACTATCTCCAAACAGACCAAAATGAGCATCCACTTGAGCCTCGTCACCTAGGAGTACCATTAGGTGCATCCAAAATGATTTCGGTGCCTATGGTACGTTTAGCGCAAACCGTGCACGTACCTTGCACTAAGACTCTGCTATCACCAAATGGATTGAAATGGGATTCCACCTGACCAACTCACAAAGGAGATCCATCGGGTGCATCCACAATGATTTCTGAGCCTATGCTTTGTTCAGCGTAAACCATGCACCTATATTGCGTCAAGGTTAGCGCTATGTCTAAACAGACCAAAATGAGCATCCACTTGAGCCTCGTCACCTAGGAGTACCATTGAAAGCGTCCAAAACGTTTTCTGAGCCTATGGTACGTTGGACGCAAACCATGCACCAATCTTGCATCAAGGTTAGCACTATCTCGAAATAGACCAAAACCAGCATCCACTTGAGCCTCGTCACCTAGGAGTACCATCAGGTGCGTCCAAAATAATTTCTGAGAGATGTTTGGTGCAAACCGTGCACCTATCTTGCACTGACACTACCACTGTCTCCAAATGGATTGAAAGGAGATTCCACATGACCAATGCACATAGGAGATCCATCACGTGTGTCCAAAACGATTTCTGAGCCGATGGTACGTTCGACGCAAACCGTGCACCAATCTCGCATCAAGATTAGCACTATCTCCAAACAGACCAAAACGAGCATCCACTTAAGCCTCATCACCTAGGAGTACCATCGGGTGCTTCCAAAACGATTTCTATAACTATGGTACGTTTGGTGCAAACAGTGCACCTATCTTGCACTGACAGTACCGCTATCTCCAAATGGATTGAAACGAGATTCCACATGACCAATGTCACCTAGGAGGTCCATCGGGTGCATCCAAAACAATTTCTAAGCCTACGGTACGTTCGGCGCAAACCATGCACCTATCTGGCGTCAAGGTTAGCACTATCTCTAAACAGACCAAAACGAGCATCCAATTGAGCCTCGTCACCTAGGAGTACCATCAGATGCGTCCAAAATGATTTCTAAGCCTATGGTACGTTCAACGCAAACCGTGCACCAATCTCGCATCAAGATTAGCACTATCTCCAAACAGACCAAAACAAGCATCCACTTAAGCCTCGTCACCTAGGAGTACCATCGGGTGCGTCCAAAACGATTTCTATGCCTATGGTACGTTTGGTGCAAACAGTGCACCTATCTTGCACTGACAGTACCATTGTCTCCAAATGGATTGAAACGAGATTCCACATGACCAATGTCACCTAGGAGGTCCATCGGGTGCATCCAAAACAATTTCTAAGCCTACGGTACGTTCGACGCAAACCGTGCACCAATCTCGCATCAAGGTTAGCACTATCTCCAAATAGACCAAAACGAGCATCCACTTGAGCCTCGTCACCTAGGAGGACCATAGGGTGCGTCCAAAATGATTTCTGAGCGATGTTTGGTGCAAACCGTGCACCTATCTTGCACTAACACTACCACTGTCTCCAAATGGATTGAAACGAGATTCCACATGACCAATGTCACATATGAGATTCATCAGGTGTGTCCAAAACGATTTCTGATCCTACGGTACGTTCGGCGCAAACCGTGCACCTATCTGGCATCAAGGTTAGCATTATCTCCAAACAGACCAAAACGAGCATCCAATTGAGCCTCATCACATACGAGTACCATCGGATGCGTCCAAAATGATTTCTGAGCCTATGGTACGTTCGACGCAAACCGTGCACTAATCTCGCATCAAGATTAGCACTATCTCCAAACAGACCAAAACGAGCATCCACTTGAGCCTCGTCACCTAGGAGTACCATCAGGTGCGTCCAAAACAATTTCTGATCGATGTTTGGTGCAAACCGTGCACTTATCTTGCACTGACACTACCACTGTCTCCAAATGGATTGAAACGAGATTCCACATGACCAATGCACATAGGAGATCCATCAGGTGTGTCCAAAACGATTTCTGAGCCGATGGTACGTTCGACGCAAACCGTGCACCAATCTCGCATCAAGATTAGCACTATCTCCAAACAGACCAAAACGAGCATCCACTTGAGCCTCGTCACCTAGGAGTACCATCAGGTGCGTCCAAAACAATTTCTGATCGATGTTTGGTGCAAACCGTGCACTTATCTTGCACTGACACTACCACTGTCTCCAAATGGATTGAAACGAGATTCCACATGACCAATGCACATAGGAGATCCATCAGGTGTGTCCAAAACGATTTCTGAGCCGATGGTACGTTCGACGCAAACCGTGCACCAATCTCGTATCAAGATTAGCACTATCTCTAAACAGACCAAAACGAGCATCCACTTAAGCCTCGTCACCTAGGAGTACCATCGGGTGCTTCCTAAACAATTTCTATAACTATGGTACGTTTGGTGCAAACGGTGCACCTATCTTGCACTGACAGTGACGCTGTCTCCAAATGGATTGAAACGAGATTCCACATGACCAATGTCACCTAGGAGGTCCATCGGGTGCATCCAAAACAATTTCTAAGCCTATGGTACGTTCGGTGCAAACCATGCACCTATCTGGCATCAAGGTTAGCACTATCTCCAAACAGACCAAAACGAGCATCCAATTGAGGCTCATCACCTAGGAGTACCATCAGATGCGTCCAAAATGATTTTTGAGTCAATGGTTCGTTTAACGCAAACCGTGCACCTATCTTGCGTCAAGATTAGCACTATCTCCAAATATACCAAGATGAGCATCCACTTAAGCCTCGTCACCTAGAAGTACCATCGGGTGCGTCCCAAACGATTTCTATGCCTATGGTACGTTTGGTGCAAACAGTGCACCTATCTTGCACTGACAAATACCGCTGTCTCCAAATGGATTGAAACGAGATTCCACATGACCAATGTCACCTAGGAGGTCCATCGGGTGCATCCAAAACAATTTCTAAGCCTACGGTATGTTCGACGCAAACCGTGCACCAATCTCGCATCAAGGTTAGCACTATCTCCAAATAGACTAAAACGAGCATCCACTTGAGCCTCGTCACCTAGGAGGACCATAGGGTGCATCCAAAATGATTTCTGAGCGATGTTTGGTGCAAACCGTGCACCTATCTTGCACTGACACTACCACTGTCTCCAAATGGATTGAAACGAGATTCCACATGAACAATGTCACATAGGAGGTCTCTCGGGTGCGTCCAAAATGATTTCTGACCATATGTTACGTTCGGCGCAAACCGTGCAGATCTTGCGTCAAGATTAGCACTATCTCCAAACAGACATCTATCTTGTGTCAAGGTTAGCACTATCTCCAAATAGACCAAAACGAGCATCCACTTGAGCCTCGTCACCTAGGAGTACCATCAGGTGCGTCCAAAACAATTTCTGAGCGATGTTTGGAACAAACCGTGCACCTATCTTGCACTGACACTACCACTGTCTCCAAATGGATTGAAACGAGATTCCACATGACCATTGCACATACGAGATCCATCAGGTGTGTCCAAAACGATTTCTGAGCCGATGGTACGTTCGACACAAACCGTGCACCAATCTCGCATCAAGATTAGCACTATCTCCAAATAGACCAAGACGAGCATCCACTTAAGCCTCGTCACCTAGGAGTACCATTGGGTGCTTCCTAAACGATTTCTATAACTATGGTACGTTTGGTGCAAACAGTGCACCTATCTTGCACTGACAGTACCACTGTCTCCAAATAGATTGAAACGATATTCCACATGACCAATGTCACCTAGGAGGTCCATCGGGTGCATCCAAAACAATTTCTAAGCCTACGGTACGTTCGGTGCAAACCATGCACCTATCTGGCATCAAGGTTAGCACTATCTCCAAATAGACTAAAACGAGCATCCACTTGAGCCTCGTCACCTTGGAGGACCATAGGGTGCGTCCAAAATGATTTTCTTAGCGATGTTTGGTGCAAACCGTGCACCTATCTTGCACTGACACTACCACTGTCTCCAAATGGATTGAAACGAGATTCCACACGACCAATGTCACATAGGAGATTCATCAGGTGTGTCCAAAACGATTTCTGATCCTACGGTACATTCGACGCAAACCATGCACCTATCTAGCGTCAAGGTTAGCATTTTCTCCAAACAAACCAAAACGAGCATCCAATTGAGCCTTGTCACCTAGGAGTACCATCGGATGCGTCCAAAATGATTTCTGAGCCTATGGTACGTTCCACACAAACCGTGCACCAATCTCGCATCAAGATTACCACAATCTCCAAACAGACCAAAACGAGCATCCACTTAAGTCTTGTCACCTAGGAGTACCGTTGGGTGCGTCCAAAACGATTTCTATGCCTATGGTACGTTTGGTGCAAACAGTGGACCTATCTTGCACTGACAGTACCGCAGTCTCTAAATGGATTGAAACGAGATTCCACGTGACCAATTTCACCTAGGATGTCCATTGCGTGCACCCAAAACAATTTTTAATCCTACGGTACGTTTGGCGCAAACCGTTCACCTATCTGGCGTCAAGGTTAGCACTATCTCCAAACAGACCAAAACGAGCATCCAATTGAGCCTCGTCACCTAGGAGTACCATCAGATGCGTCCAAAATGATTTTTGAGCCTATGGTTCGTTCAACACAAACCGCGCACCTATCTTGCGTCAAGATTAGCACTATCTCCAAATATACCAAAACGAGCATCCACTTGGGCCACGTCACCTAGGAGTACCACCGGGTGCGTCCAAAATGATTTTTGTGCCTATGGTACGTTTGGTGCAAATCGTGCACCTATCTTGCACTGACACTACCACTGTCTCCAAATAGATTAAAACAAGATTTCACATGACCAATGTCACATAGGAGATCTCTCGGGTGCATCCAAAATGATTTCTGACCATATGTTTCGTTCGGCGCAAACCGTGCAGATCTTGCGTCAAGATTAGCGCTATCTCCAAACAGACCAAAACGAGCATCAACTTGAGCCTCCTCACCTAGGAGTTCCATCGGGTGTGTCTGAAACGATGTTCGAGCTTGTGGTACGTTCGGCGTAAACCATGCAACTATCTTGCGTCAAGATTAGCACTATCTCCAAATAGACTGAAACAAGTAACCACTTGAGCCTCATGACATAGAAGTACCATCGAGTGCGTCCCAAAATGGTTTCTTATCTACGTTTGGCGCAAACCATGCAACTATCTTGCACTGACTCTAACTGTGTCTCCAAATGGATTGAAACGAGATTACACATGACCAATGTCACCGCGGAGATCCGTCGCGTGCGTCCAAAATGATTTCTGAGCCTATGGTACGTTCGGCGCAAACCGTGCAACTATCTTGTGTCAAGATTAGCTCTATGTCAAAACAGACCAAAACCAGCATCCATGTGTGTCTCGTCACCTAGGAGTACCATTGGGTGCATCCAAAATGATTTTTGAGCCTATGGTACGTTCGACGCAAACCGAGCATTTATCTTGTGTCAAGATTAGCACTATCTCCAAATAGACCAAAATGAGCATCCACTTGAGCCTCATCACCTAGGAGTACCATTGGGTGCATCCAAAATGATTTCTGTGCTTATGGTACGTTTAGCGCAAACCGTGCACGTACCTTGCACTAAGACTCCGCTATCACCAAATGGATTGAAATGGGATTCCACCTGACCAAACTCACAAAGGAGATCCATCGGGTGCATCCACAATGATTTCTGAGCCTATGCTATGTTCAGCGCAAACCGTGCACCTATCTTGCGTCAAGGTTAGCGCTATGTCTAAACAGACCAAAATGAGCATCCACTTGAGCCTCGTCACCTAGGAGTACCATCGAGCACGTCCAAAACGATTTCCGAGCCTATGGTATGTTGGACGCAAACCGTGCACCAATCTCGCATCAAGGTTAACACTATCTTCAAATAGACCAAAACGAGCATCCACTTGAGCCTCATCACGTAGGAGTCCCATCGGGTGCGTCCAAAACGATTTCTGAGCGATGTTTGGTGCAAACCGTGCACCTATCTTGCACTGACACTACCACTGTCTCCAAATGGATTGAAACGGGATTCCACATGACCAATGTCACATAGGAGATCCATCAGGTGTGTCCAAAACGATTTCTGAGCCGATGGTATGTTCGACGCAAACCGTGCACCAATCTCGCATCAAGATTAGCACTATCTCCAAACAGACCAAAACGAGCATCCACTTAAGCCTCGTCACCTAGGAGTAACATTGGGTGCTTCCTAAACGATTTCTATAACTATGGTACGTTTGGTGCAAACAGTGCACCTATCTTGCACTGATAGTACCGCTGTCTCCAAATGGATTGAAACGAGATTCCACATGACCAATATCACCTAGGAGGTCCATCGGCTTCATCCAAAACAATTTCTAAGCCTACGGTACGTTCAGCGCAAACCATGCACCTATCTGGCGTCAAGGTTAGCACTATCTCCAAACAGACCAAAACAAGCATCCAATTGAGCCTCATCACCTAGGAGTACCATCAGATGCGTCCAAAATGATTTTTGAGCCAATGGTTCGTTCAACGCAAACCGTGCACCTATCTTGCGTCAAGATTAGCACTATCTCCAAATATACCAAGACGAGCATCCACTTAAGCCTCGTCACCTAGGAGTACCATCGGGTGCGTCCAAAACGATTTCTATGCCTATGGTACGTTTGGTGCAAATAGTGCACCTATCTTGCACAGACAGTATCGCTGTCTCCAAATGGATTGAAACGAGATTCCACATGACCAATGTCACCTAGGAGGTCCATCGGGTGCATCCAAAACAATTTTTAAGCCTACGGTACGTTCGACGCAAACCGTGCACCAATCTCGCATCAAGGTTAGCACTATCTCCAAATAGACCAAAACGAGCATCCACTTGAGCCTCGTCACCTAGGAGGACCATAGGGTGCGTCCAAAATGATTTCTGAGCGATGTTTGGTGCAAACCTTGCACCTATCTTGCACTGACACTATCACTGTCTCCAAATGGATTGAAACGAGATTCCACGTGACCAATGTCACATAGGAGATTCATCAGGTGTGTCCAAAACGATTTCTGATCCTACGGTACGTTCGGCGCAAACCGTGCACCTATCTGGCGTCAAGGTTAGCATTATCTCCAAACAGACCAAAATGAGCATCCAATTGAGCCTCGTCACCTAGGAGTACCATCGGATGCGTCCAAAATGATTTCTGAGCCTATGGTACGTTGGACGCAAACCATGCACCAATCTCGCATCAAGATTAGCACTATCTCCAAATAGACCAAAACGAGCATCCACTTAAGCCTTGTCACCTAGGAGTACCATCGGGTACGTCCAAAACGATTTCTATGCCTATGGTACATTTGGTGCAAACAGTGCACCTATCTTGCACTGACAGTATCGCTGTCTCCAAATGGATTGAAACGAGATTCCACGTGACCAATTTCACCTAGGATGTCCATTGGGTGCACCCAAAACAATTTCTAAGCCTACGGTTCGTTCGGCGCAAACCGTTCACCTATCTGGCGTCAAGGTTAGCACTATCTCCAAACAGACCAAAACGAGCATCCAATTGAGCCTCGTCACCTAGGAGTACCATCAGATGCGTCAAAAACGATTTTTGTGCCTATGGTACGTTTGGTGCAAATCGTGCGCCTATCTTGCACTGACACTACCACTGTCTCCAAATAGATTGAAACGAGATTCCACATGACCAATGTCACATAGGAGATCTTGCGTCAAGGTTAGCATTATCTCCAAAAAGACCAAAATGAGCATCCAATTGAGCCTCGTCACCTAGGAGTACCATCGGATGCGTCCAAAATGATTTCTGAGCCTATGGTACGTTGGACGCAAACCATGCATCAATCTCGCATCAAGATTAGCACTATCTCCAAATAGACCAAAACGAGCATCCACTTAAGCCTTGTCACCTAGGAGTACCATCGGGTACGTCCAAAATGATTTCTATGCCTATGGTACGTTTGGTGTAAACAGTGCACCTATCTTGCACTGACAGTACCGCTGTCTCCAAATAGATTGAAACGAGATTCCACGTGACCAATTTCACCTAGGATGTCCATTGGGTGCACCCAAAACAATTTCTAAGCCTACGATTCGTTCGGCGCAAACCGTTCACCTATCTGGCGTCAAGGTTAGCACTATCTCCAAACAGACCAAAACGAGCATCCAATTGAGCCTCGTCACCTAGGAGTACCATCAGATTGGATGCTCGTTTTGGTCTGTTTGGAGATAGTGCTAACCTTGACGCCAGATAGGTGAACAGTTTGCGCCGAACGAACCGTAGGCTTAGAAATTGTTTTTGGTGCACCCAATGGACATCCTAGGTGAAATTGGTCACGTGGAATCTCGTTTCAATCCATTTGGAGACAGCGATACTGTCAGTGCAAGATAGGTGCACTGTTTGCACCAAACGTACCATAGGCATAGAAATCATTTTGGACGTACCCGATGGTACTCCTAGGTGACAAGGCTTAAGTGGATGCTCGTTTTGGTCTATTTGGAGATAGTGCTAATGTTGATGCGAGATTGGTGCACGGTTTGCGTCCAACGTACCATAGACTCAGAAATCATTTTGGTGCAAACCGTGCACCTATCTTGCACTGACACTATCACTGTCTCCAAATGGATTGAAACGAGATTCCACGTGACCAATGTCACATAGGAGATTCATCAGGTCTGTCCAAAACGATTTCTGATCCTACGGTACGTTCGGCGCAAACCGTGCACCTATCTGGCGTCAAGGTTAGCATTATCTCCAAACAGACCAAAACGAGCATCCAATTGAGCCTCGTCACCTAGGAGTACCATTGGATGCGTCCAAAATAATTTCTGAGCCTATGGTACGTTGGACGCAAACCGTGCACCAATCTCGCATCAAGATTAGCACTATCTCCAAATAGACCAAAACGAGCATCCACTTAAGCCTTGTCACCTAGGAGTACCATCGGGTACGTCCAAAACGATTTTGGTACGTTGGACGCAAACCGTCCAAAATGACAGTACCGCTGTCTCCAAATGGATTGAAACGAGATTCCACGTGACCAATTTCACCTAGGATGTCCATCGGGTGCACCCAAAACAATTTCTAAGCCTACGGTACGTTCAGCGCAAACTGTGCACGTATCTTGAGTCAAGATTAGCACTATCTCCAAACATACCAAAACAAGCATCCACTTGGGCCACGTCACCTAGGAGTACCATCGGGTGCGTCCAAAACGATTTCTATGCCTATGGTACGTTTGGCGCAAATCGTGCACCTATCTTGCACTGACACTACCACTATCACCAAATGGATTGAAACGAGATTCCACATGACCAATGTCACATAGAAGTTCTATCGGGTGCGTCCAAAATGATTTCTGGCCATATGTTACATTCGGCGCAAACCGTGCATCTATCTTGCGTCAAGATTAGCACTATCTCCAAACAGACCAAAACAAGCATCCACTTGAGCCTCCTCACCCAGGAGTGCCATCAGGTGTGTCTGAAACGATTTTCGAGCTTGTGGTACGTTCGGCGCAAACCGTGCAACTATCTTGCATCAAGTTTAGCACTATCTCCAAATAGACCAAAATGAGCATCCACTTGAGCCTCGTCACCTAGGAGATCCATCGGGTGCATCCACAATGATTTCTAAGCATATGCTATGTTGGGCGCAAACCGTGCACCTATCTTGTGTCAAGCTTAGCGCTATGTCTAAACAGAGCAAAACGAGCATCCACTTGAGCCTCGTCGCCTAGGAGTACCATCGAGCGCGTCGAAAACGATTTCTGAGCGATGTTTGGTAAACCGTGCACCTATCTTGCACTGACACTACCACTGTCTCCAAACGGATTGAAATAAGATTCCACATGACCAATGTCACAAAG
Source organism: Saccharum hybrid cultivar R570 (assembly GCA_038087645.1). Taxonomy (NCBI): domain Eukaryota; kingdom Viridiplantae; phylum Streptophyta; class Magnoliopsida; order Poales; family Poaceae; genus Saccharum; species Saccharum hybrid cultivar. Next base: position 31,636 of record JAQSUU010000859.1, on the reverse strand, counting down.
GAGATACATCAAGTGTGTCTAAAACGATTTCTGAGCTGATGGTACGTTCGACGCAAACCGTGCACCAATCTCGCATCAAGATTATTACTATCTCCAAACAGACCAAAACGAGCATCCACTTAAACCTCGTCACCTAGGAGTACCATCGGGTGCGTCCAAAACGATTTCTATGCCTATGGTACGTTTGGCGCTAACAGTGCACCTATCTTGCAATAAGATTCCACATGACCAATGTCACCTAGGAGATCCATCGGGTGCATCCAAAACGATTTCCGAGCCTACGGTACCTTTGGCACAAGCAATGCACCTATCTGGCGTCAAGGTTAGCATTATCTCCAAACAGACGAAAACGAGCATCCAATTGAGCCTCGTCACCTAGGAGTACTATCGGATGCGTCCAAAATGATTTCTGAGCCTATGGTTCGTTCAACGCAAACCGTGCACCTATCTTGCGTCAAGATTAGCACTTTCTCCAAACATACCAAAACGAGCATCCACTTGGGCCACGTCACCTAGGAGTATCATCGGGTGCGTCCAAAAGGATTCATGTGCCTATGGTATGTTTGGCGCAAATCGTGCACCTATCTTGCACTGACACTACCACTGTCTCCAAATGGATTGAAACGAGATTCCACATGACCAATATCACATAGGATATCTATCAGGTGCGTCCAAAATGATTTCTGACCATATGTTATGTTCGGCGCAAACCGTGCATCTATCTTGCGTCAAGATTAGCACTATCTCCAAATAGACAAAAATGAGCATCCACTTGAGCCTCCTCACCTAGGAGTACCATCGGGTGTGTCTGAAACAATTTTCGAGCTTGTGGTACGTTCGGCGCATCCTTTTGGTCTGTTTGGAGATAGTGCTAATCTTGATAGGTGCATGGTTTGTGCCAAATGTACCATAGGGTTAGAAATCATTTTGGGCGCACCTGATGGTACTCCTAGGTGACGAGGCACAAGTGAATGCTCGTCTTTGTCTGTTTGGAGATAGTGCTAATCTTGATGCAAGATAGGTGCACTGTTTGCGCCGAACGTACCATAGCCTCAGAAATCATTTTGGATGCACCCGATGGATCTTCTCAGTGACATTGGTCATTTGGAATCTCGTTTCAATATATCTGGAGACACTTTAGATTCAGTGCAAGATAGGTGCACGGTTTGCGCCAAACGAAGATCAGAAATCATGTTGGGATGCACCCGATGGTACTTCTAGTTGACGAGGCTCAAGTGGTTACTTGTTTCAGTCTATTTAGAGATAGTGCTAATCTTGACGCAAGATAGGTGCACGGTTTGCGTCGAACGTACCATAGGCTCAAAAATCATTTTGGACGCACTCGATAGTACTCCTTGGTGACGAGGCAGACGTGGATGATCGTCTTGGTCTGTTTGGACATAGAGCTAATCTTGACACAAGATAGGTGCACGGTTTGCGCCGAACGAAACATAGGCTCAGAAATCATTTTGGACGCACCCGATGGATCTCCTCGGTGACATTGGTCAAGTGAAATCTCGTTTCAATCCATTTGGAGGCACTGTTAGAGTTAGTGCAAGATAGGTGCACGGTTTGCGCTAAACATAGATTAAAAATCATTTTGGGATGCACCTAATGGTACTTCTAGGTGACGAGGCTCAAGTGGTTATTTTTTTCAGTCTATTTAGACATAGTGCTAATATTGACGAAAGATAGGTGCACGGTTTGCGTCGAACGTACCAGAGGCTCGAAAATCATTTTTGACGCACTCGATGGTACTCCTAGGTGACGAGGCACACATGGATGCTCGTTTTGGTGTGTTTGGACATAGAGCTAATCATGACACAAGATGGGTGCAAGGTTTGCGCCGAACGTAGCACAGGCTCAAAAATTATTTTGGACGCACCCGATGGATCTCCTCGGTGACATTGGTCGTGTGGAATCTTGTTTCAATCCATTTGGAGACAGTATTAGAGTCAGTGCAAGATAGGTGCACGGTTTGCGCGAAACGTTGATCAGAAATCATTTTGGGATGCACCCGATGGTACTTCTAGGTGACGAGGCTCAAGTGGTTACTTGTTTAAGTCTATTTGGAGATAGTGCTAATCTTGACGCAAGATAGATGCACGGTTTGCGCCGAACGTAACATAGGGTCATAAATCCTTTTGGACGCACCCGATAGATCTACTATGTGACATTGGTCATGTGGAATCTCATTTCAATCCATTTGGAGACAATGGTAGTTTCAGTCCAAGATAGGTGCACGGTTTGCGCCAAACGTACCATAGGCACATAAATCATTTTGGACGCACCCGATGGTACTACTAGGTGACATGGCTCAAGTGGATGCTCATTTTGGTGTTGTTGGAGATAGTGCTAATCTTGACGCAAGATAGGCGCACGGTTTGCGTTGAACGTACCATAGGCTTAGAAATTATTTTGGACTCATCCGATGGTACTCCTAGGTGACGAGGCTCAATTGGATAGTCCTTTTGGTCTGTTTGGAGATAGTGCTAATCTTGATAGGTGCATGGTTTGTGCCAAATGTACCATAGGGTTAGAAATCATTTTGGGCGCACCTGATGGTACTACTAGGTGACGAGGCACAAGTGAATGCTCATTTTGGTCTATTTGGAGATAGTGCTAATCTTGACGCAAGATAGGTGCACTATTTGCGCCGAACATACCATAGGCTCAGAAATTATTTTGGACGCACCCGATAGATCTTCTTAGTGACATTGGTCATTTGGAATCTCGTTTCAATCTATCTGGAGACACTTTAGATTCAGTGCAAGATAGATGCACGGTTTGCACCAAACGTAGATCAGAAATCATTTTGGGATGCACCCGATGGTACTTCTAGGTGACGAGGCTCAAGTGGTTACTTGTTTAAGTATATTTGAAGATAGTGCTAATCTTGACACAATATTGATGCACGGTTTGCGCCGAACGTAACATAGGGTCATAAATCCTTTTGGACGCACCCGATAGATCTACTATGTGACATTGGTCATGTGGAATCTCATTTCAATCCATTTGGAGACAATGGTAGTTTCAGTCCAAGATAGGTGCACGGTTTGCGCCAAACGTACCATAGGCACAGAAATCATTTTGGACGCACCCGATGGTACTCCTAGGTGACGGGCTCAAGTGGATGCTCATTTTGGTATGTTTGGAGATAGTGCTAATCTTGATGCAAGATAGGCGCACGGTTTGCGTTGAACGTACCATAGGCTTAGAAATCATTTTGGACACATCCAATGGTACTCCTAGGTGACGAGGCTCAATTGGATAGTCCTTTGGGTCTGTTTAGAGATAGTGCTAATCTTGATAGGTGCATGGTTTGTGCCAAATGTACCATAGGGTTAGAAATCATTTTGGGTGCACCTGATGGTACTCCTAGGTGACGAGGCACAAGTGAATGCTCGTCTTTATCTGTTTGGAGATAGTGCTAATCCTGACGCAAGATAGGTGCACTGTTTGCGCCGAACGTACCATAGGCTCAGAAATCATTTTGGACGCACGCGATGGATCTTCTCAGTGACATTGGTCATTTGGAATCTCGTTTCAATATATCTGGAGACACTTTAGATTCAGTGCAAGATAGGTGCACGGTTTGCGCCAAACGTAGATCAGAAATCATGTTGGGATGCACCCGATGGTACTTCTAGTTGACGAGGCTCAAGTGGTTACTTGTTTCAGTCTATTTAGAGATAGTGCTAATCTTGACGCCAGATAGGTGCACGGTTTGCGTCGAACGTACCATAGGCTTAAAAATCATTTTTTGACACACTCGATAGTACTCCTTGGTGACGAGGCAGACGTGGATGATCGTCTTGGTCTGTTTGGACATAGAGCTAATCTTGACACAAGATAGGTGCACGGTTTGCGCCGAACGAAACATAGGCTCAGAAATCATTTTGGACGCACCCGATGGATCTCCTCGGTGATATTGGTCATGTGAAATCTCGTTTCAATCCATTTGGAGGCACTGTTAGAGTTAGTGCAAGATAGGTGCACGGTTTGCGCCAAACATAGATTAAAAATCATTTTGGGATGCACCCGATGGTACTTCTAGGTGACGAGGCTCAAGTGGTTATTTTTTTCAGTCTATTTAGACATAATGCTAATATTGACGCAAGATAGGTGCACGGTTTACGTCGAACGTACCATAGGCTCGAAAATCATTTTTGACGCACTCGATCGTACTCCTAGGTGACGAGGCACACATGGATGCTCGTTTTGGTGTGTTTGGACATAGAAGTAATCATGACACAAGATGGGTGCAAGGTTTGCACCGAAAGTAGCACAGGCTCAGAAATCATTTTGGACGCACCCGATGGATCTCCTCGGTGACGTTGGTCGTGTGGAATCTTGTTTCAATGCATTTGGAGACAGTATTAGAGTCAGTGCAAGATAGGTGCACGGTTTGCGCCAAACATAGATTAAAAATTATTTTGGGATGCACCCGATGGTACTTCTAGGTGATGAGGCTCAAGTGGTTATTTGTTTCAGTATATTTAGAGATAGTGCTAATATTGACGCAAGATAGGTGCACGGTTTGCGTTGAACGTACCATAGGCTCGAAAATCATTTTGGACGCACTCGATGGTACTCCTAGGTGACGAGGCACACGTGGATGCTCGTTTTGGTCTGTTTGGACATAGAGCTAATGATAACACAAGATGGGTGCAAGGTTTGTGCCGAACGTAGCACAGGCTCAGAAATCATTTTGGACGCACCCGATGGATCTCCTCGGTGACATTAGTCGTGTGGAATCTTGTTTCAATCCATTTAGAGACAGTATTAGAGTCAGTGCAAGATAGGTGCACGGTTTGCGCGAAACGTAGGTCAGAAATCATTTTGCGATGCACCTGATGGTACTTCTAGGTGACGAGGCTCAAGTGGTTACTTGTTTAAGTCTATTTGAAGATAGTGCTAATCTTAATAACAAGATAGATGCACGGTTTGCGCCGAACGTAACATAGGGTCATAAATCCTTTTGGACGCACCCGATAGATCTACTATGTGACATTGGTCACGTGGAATCTCATTTCAATCCATTTGGAGACAATGGTAGTTTCAGTCCAAGATAGGTGCACGGTTTGCGCCAAACGTACCATAGGCACAGAAATCATTTTGGACGCACCCGATGGTACTCCTAGGTGACGGGCTCAAGTGGATGCTCATTTTGGTATGTTTGGAGATAGTGCTAATCTTGATGCAAGATAGGCGCACGGTTTGGGTTGAACGTACCATAGGCTTAGAAATCATTTTGGACACATCCGATGGTACTCCTAGGTGACGAGGCTCAATTGGATAGTCCTTTTGGTCTGTTTGGAGATAGTGCTAATCTTGATAGGTGCATGGTTTGTGCCAAATGTACCATAGGGTTAGAAATCATTTTGGCTGCACCTGATGGTACTCCTAGGTGACGAGGCACAAGTGAATGCTCGTCTTTGTCCGTTTGGAGATAGTGCTAGTCTTGACGCAAGATAGGTGCACTGTTTGCGCCGAACGTACCATAGGCTCAGAAATCATTTTGGACGCACCCGATGGATCTTCTCAGTGACATTGGTCATTTGGAATCTCGTTTCAATATATCTGGAGACACTTTAGATTCAGTGCAAGATAGGTGCACGGTTTGCGCCAAACGTAGATCAGAAATCATGTTGGGATGCACCCGATGGTACTTCTAGTTGACGAGGCTCAAGTGGTTACTTGTTTCAGTCTATTTAGAGATAGTGCTAATCTTGACGCAAGATAGGTGCACGATTTGCGTCGAACGTACCATAGGCTCGAAAATCATTTTGGACGCACTCGATAGTACTCCTTGGTGACGAGGCAGACATGGATGATCGTCTTGGTCTGTTTGGACATAGAGCTAATCTTGACACAAGATAGGTGCACGGTTTGCGCCGAATGAAACAAAGGCTCAGAAATCATTTTAGACGCACCCGATGGATCTCCTCGGTGACATTGGTCATGTGAAATCTCGTTTCAATCCATTTGGAGGCACTGTTAGAGTTAGTACAAGATAGGTGCACAGTTTGCGCCAAACATAGATTAAAAATCATTTTGGGACGCACCCGATGGTATTTCTAGGTGACGAGACTCAAGTGGTTACTTGTTTTAGACTATTTGGAGATAGTGCTAATCTTGATGCAAGATAGGCGCACGGTTTGCGTTGAACGTACCATAGGCTTAGAAATCATTTTGGACACATCCGATGGTACTCCTAGGTGACGAGGCTCAATTGGATAGTCCTTTTGGTCTGTTTGGAGATAGTGCTAATCTTGATAGGTGCATGGTTTGTGCCAAATGTAACATAGGGTTAGAAATCATTTTGGCTGCACCTGATGGTACTCCTAGGTGACGAGGCACAAGTGAATGCTCGTCTTTGTCCGTTTGGAGATAGTGCTAGTCTTGACGCAAGATAGGTGCACTGTTTGCGCCGAACGTACCATAGGCTCAGAAATCATTTTGGACGCACCCGATGGATCTTCTCAGTGACATTGGTCATTTGGAATCTCGTTTCAATATATCTGGAGACACTTTAGATTCAGTGCAAGATAGGTGCACGGTTTGCGCCAAACGTAGATCAGAAATCATGTTGGGATGCACCCGATGGTACTTCTAGTTGACGAGGCTCAAGTGGTTACTTGTTTCAGTCTATTTAGAGATAGTGCTAATCTTGATGCAAGATAGGTGCACGATTTGCGTCGAACGTACCATAGGCTCGAAAATCATTTTGGACGCACTCGACAGTACTCCTTGGTGACGAGGCAGACATGGATGATCGTCTTGGTCTGTTTGGACATAGAGCTAATCTTGACACAAGATAGGTGCACGGTTTGCGCCGAATGAAACAAAGGCTCAGAAATCATTTTAGACGCACCCGATGGATCTCCTCGGTGACATTGGTCATGTGAAATCTCGTTTCAATCCATTTGGAGGCACTGTTAGAGTTAGTACAAGATAGGTGCACAGTTTGCGCCAAACATAGATTAAAAATCATTTTGGGACGCACTCGATGGTATTTCTAGGTGACGAGACTCAAGTGGTTACTTGTTTTAGACTATTTGGAGATAGTGCTAATCTTGACGCAACATAGATGCACGGTTTGCGCCGAACGTAACATAGGGTCAGAAATCCTTTTGGACGCACCCGATAGATCTCCTATGTGACATTGGTCATGTGGAATCTCATTTCAATCCATTTGGAGACTGTGGTAGTGTCAGTCCAAGATAGGTCCACGGTTTGCGCCAAATGTACCATAGGCACATAAATCATTTTGGACGCACCCGATGGTACTCCTAGGTGACGTGGCTCAAGTGGATGCTCATTTTGGTATGTTTGGAGATAGTGCTAATCTTGACGCAAGATAGGTGCATGGTTTGCGTTGAACGTACCATACGCTCAGAAATCGTTTTGGACGCATCCGATGGTACTCCTAGGTGACGAGGCTCAATTGGACAGTCCTTTTGGTCTGTTTGGAGATAGAGCTAATCTTGATAGGTGCATGGTTTGTGCCAAATGTACCATAGGGTTAGAAATCGTTTTGGATGCACCTGATGGTACTACTAGGTGATGAGGCACAAGTGAATGCTCATTTTGGTCTGTTTGGAGATAGTGCTAATCTTGACGCAAGATAGGTGCACTGTTTGCGCCGAACGTACCATAGGCTCAGAAATCATTTTGGACGCACCCGATAGATCTTCTCAGTGACATTGGTCATTTGGTATCTCGTTTCAATCTATCTGGAGACACTTTAGATTCAGTGCAAGATAGATGCACGGTTTGCACCAAACGTAGATCAGAAATCATTTTGGGATGCACCCGATGGTACTTCTAGGTGACGAGGCTCAAGTGGTTACTTGTTCAAGTCTATTTAGAGATAGTGCTAATCTTGACGCAAGATAGGTGCACGGTTTGCGTCGAACGTACCATTGGCTCGAAAATCATTTTGGACGCACTCGATGGTACTCCTAGGTGACGAGGCACACGTGGATGCTCGTTTTGGTCTGTTTGGACATAGAGCTAATCATGACACAAGATGGGTGCAAGGTTTGCGCCGAACGTAGCACTGGCTCAGAAATTATTTTGGACGCACCCGATGGATCTCCTCGGTGACATTGGTCGTGTGGAATCTTGTTTCAATCCATTTGGAGATAGTATTAGAGTCAGTGCAAGATAGGTGCACGGTTTGCGCGAAACGTAGATCAGAAATCATTTTGGGATGCACCCGATGGTACTTCTAGGTGACGAGGCTCAAATGGTTACTTGTTTAAGTCTATTTGGAGATAGTGCTAATCTTGACGCAAGATAGATGCACGGTTTGCGCCGAACGTAACATAGGGTCAGAAATCCTTTTGGACGCACCCCATAGATCTACTATGTGATATTGGTCATGTGGAATCTCATTTCAATCCATTTGGAGACAATGGTAGTTTTAGTCCAAGATAGGTGCACGGTTTGCGCCAAACGTACCATAGGCACAGAAATCATTTTGGACGCACCCGATGGTACTCCTAGGTGACGTGGCTCAAGTGGATGCTTATTTTGGTATGTTTGGAGATAGTGCTAATCTTGACGCAAGATAGGCGCACAGTTTGCGTTGAACGTACCATAGGCTTAGAAATCGTTTTGGACACATCCGATGGTACTCCTAGGTGACGAGGCTCAATTGGATTGTCCTTTTGGTCTATTTGGAGATAGTGCTAATCTTGATAGGTGCATGGTTTGTGCCAAATGTACCATAGGGTTAGAAAATCATTTTGGGCGCACCTGATGGTACTCCTAGGTGACGAGGCACAAGTGAATGCTCGTCTTTGTCTGTTTGGAGATAGTGCTAATCTTGACGCACGATAGGTGCACTGTTTGCGCCGAACGTACCATAGGCTCAGAAATCATTTTGGACGCACCCGATGGATCTTCTCAGTGACATTGGTCATTTGGAATCTCGTTTCAATATATCTGGAGACACTTTAGATTCAGTGCAAGATAGGTGCACGGTTTGCGCCAAACGAAGATCAGAAATCATGTTGGGATGCACCCGATGGTACTTCTAGTTGATGAGGCTCAAGTGGTTACTTGTTTCAGTCTATTTAGAGATAGTGCTAATCTTGACGCAAGATAGGTGCACGGTTTGCGTCGAACGTACCATAGGCTCAAAAATTATTTTGGACGCACTCGATAGTACTCCTTGGTGATGAGGCAGACGTGGATGATCGTCTTGGTCTGTTTGGACATAGAGCTAATCTTGACACAAGATAGGTGCACGGTTTGTGCCGAACGAAACATAGGCTCAAAAATCATTTTGGACGCACCCGATGGATCTCCTCGGTGACATTGCTCATGTGAAATCTCGTTTCAATCCATTTGGAGGCACTGTTAGAGTTAGTGCAAGATAGGTGCACGATTTGCGCTAAACATAGATTAAAAATCATTTTGGGATGCACCCGATGGTACTTCTAGGTGACGAGGCTCAAGTGGTTATTTTTTCAGTCTATTTAGACATAGTGCTAATATTGACGCAAGATAAGTGCACGGTTTGCGTCGAACGTACCATTGGCTTGAAAATCATTTTTGACGCACTCGATGGTACTCCTAGGTGACGAGGCACACATGGATGCTCGTTTTGGTCTATTTGGACATAGAGCTAATCATGACACAAGATTGGTGCAAGGTTTGCGCCGAACGTAGGACAGACTCAGAAATCATGTTGGACGCACCCGATGGATCTCCTCGGTGACATTGGTCATGTGGAATCTTGTTTCAATCCATTTGGAGACAGTATTAGAGTCAGTGTAAGATAGGTGCACGGTTTGCGCCAAACGTAGATCAGAAATCATTTTGGGATGCACCCGATGGTATTTCTAGGTGACGAGACTCAAGTGGTTACTTGTTTTAGACTATTTGGAGATAGTGCTAATCTTGACGCAACATAGATGCACGGTTTGCGCCGAACGTAACATAGGGTCAGAAATCCATTTGGACGCACCCGATAGATCTCCTATGTGACATTGGTCATGTGGAATCTCATTTCAATCCATTTGGAGAATGTGGTAGTGTCAGTCCAAGATAGGTCCACGGTTTGCGCCAAACGTACCATTGGCACAGAAATCATTTTGGACGCACCCGATGGTACTCCTAGGTGACGTGGCTCAAGTGGATGCTCATTTTGGTATGTTTGGAGATAGTGCTAATCTTGACGCAAGATAGGTGCATGGTTTGCGTTGAACGTACCATAGGCTCAGACATCGTTTTGGACGCATCCGATGGTACTCCTAGGTGACGAGGCTCAATTGGATAGTCCTTTTGGTCTGTTTGGAGATAGAGCTAATCTTGATAGGTGCATGGTTTGTGCCAAATGTACCATAGGGTTAGAAATCATTTTGCACGCACCTGATGGTACTACTAGGTGACGAGGCACAAGTGAATGCTCATTTTGGTCTGTTTGGAGATAGTGCTAATCTTGACGCAAGATAGGTGCACAGTTTGCGCCGAACATACCATAGGCTCAGAAATCATTTTGGACGCACCTGATAGATCTTCTCAGTGACATTGGTCATTTGGTATCTCGTTTCAATCTATCTGGAGACACTTTAGATTCAGTGCAAGATAGATGCACGGTTTGCACCAAACGTAGATCAGAAATCATTTTGGGATGCACCCGATGGTACTTCTAGGAGACGAGGCTCAAGTGGTTACTTGTTCAAGTCTATTTGGAGATAGTGCTAATCTTGACGCAAGATAGGTGCACGGTTTGCGTCGAACGTACCATTGGCTCGAAAATCAATTTGGACGCACTCGATGGTACTCCTAGGTGACGAGGCACACGTGGATGCTCGTTTTGGTCTGTTTGGACATAGAGTTAATCATGACACAAGATGGGTGCAAGGTTTGCGCCGAACGTAGCACAGGCTCAGAAATTATTTTGGACGCACCCGATGGATCTCCTCGGTGACATTGGTCGTGTGGAATCTTGTTTCAATCCATTTAGAGACAGTATTAGAGTCAGTGCGAGATAGGTGCACGATTTGCGCGAAACGTAGATCAGAAATCATTTTGGGTTGCACCCGATGGTACTTCTAGGTGACGAGGCTCAAATGGTTACTTGTTTAAGTCTATTTGGAGATAGTGCTAATCTTGACGCAAGATAGATGCACGGTTTGCGCCGAACGTAACATAGGGTCAGAAATCCTTTTGGACGCACCCGATAGATCTACTATGTGACATTGGTCATGTGGAATCTCATTTCAATCCATTTGGAGACAATGGTAGTTTCAGTCCAAGATAGGTGCACGGTTTGCGCCAAACGTACCATAGGCACAGAAATCATTTTGGACGCACCCGATGGTACTCCTAGGTGACGTGGCTCAAGTGTTTGCTCATTTTGGTATGTTTGGAGATAGTGCTAATCTTGACGCAAGATAGGCACACAGTTTGCGTTGAACGTACCATAGGCTTAGAAATCGTTTTGGACACATCCGATGGTACTCCTAGGTAACGAGGCTCAATTGGATAGTCCTTTTGGTCTGTTTGGAGATAGTGCTAATCTTGATAGGTGCATGGTTTGTGTCAAATGTACCATAGGGTTAGAAATCATTTTGGGCGCACCTGATGGTACTCCTAGGTGACGAGGCACAAGTGAATGCTCGTCTTTGTCTGTTTGGAGATAGTGCTAATCTTGACGCACGATAGGTGCACTGTTTGCGCCGAACGTACCATAGGCTCAGAAATCATTTTGGACGCACCCGATGGATCTTCTCAGTGACATTGGTCATTTGGAATCTCGTTTCAATATATCTGGAGACACTTTAGATTCAGTGCAAGATAGGTGCACGATTTGCGCCAAACGAAGATCAGAAATCATGTTGGGATGCACCCGATGGTACTTCTAGTTGACGAGGCTCAAGTGGTTACTTGTTTCAGTCTATTTAGAGATAGTGCTAATCTTAACGCAAGATAGGTGCACGGTTTGCGTCGAACGTACCATAGGCTCAAAAATCATTTTGGACGCACTCGATAGTACTCCTTGGTGACGAGGCAGACGTGGATGATCGTCTTGGTCTGTTTGGACATAGAGCTAATCTTGACACAAGATAGGTGCACGGTTTGCGCCGAACGAAACATAGGCTCAGAAATCATTTTGGACGCACCTGATAGATCTCCTCGGTGACATTGCTCATGTGAAATCTCGTTTCAATCCATTTGGAGGCACTGTTAGAGTTAGTGCAAGATAGGTGCACGGTTTGCGCTAAACATAGATTAAAAATCATTTTGGGATGCACCCGATGGTACTTCTAGGTGACGAGGCTCAAGTGGTTATTTTTTCAGTCTATTTAGACATAGTGCTAATATTGACGCAAGATAGGTGCACGGTTTGCGTCGAACGTACCATAGGCTCGAAAATCATTTTTGACGCACTCGATGGTACTCCTAGGTGACGAGGCACACATGGATGCTCGTTTTGGTCTGTTTGGACATAGATCTAATCATGACACAAGATGGGTGCAAGGTTTGCGCCGAACGTAGGACAGGCTCAGAAATCATTTTGGACGCACCCGATGGATCTCCTCGGTGACATTGGTCGTGTGGAATCTTGTTTCAATCCATATGGAGACAGTATTAGAGTCAGTGCAAGATAGGTGCACGGTTTGCGCCAAACGTAGATCAGAAATCATTTTGGGATGCACCCGATGGTATTTCTAGGTGACGAGACTCAAGTGGTTACTTGTTTTAGACTATTTGGAGATAGTGCTAATCTTGACGCAACATAGATGCACGGTTTGCGCCGAACGTAACATAGGGTCAGAAATCCATTTGGACGCACCCGATAGATCTCCTATGTGACATTGGTCATGTGGAATCTCATTTCAATCCATTTGGAGACTGTGGTAGTGTCAGTCCAAGATAGGTCCACGGTTTGCGCCAAACGTACCATAGGCACAGAAATCATTTTGGACGCACCCGATGGTACTCCTAGGTGACGTGGCTCAAGTGGATGCTCATTTTGGTATGTTTGGAGATAGTGCTAATCTTGACGCAAGATAGGTGCATGGTTTGCGTTGAACGTACCATAGGCTCAGAAATCGATTTGGACGCATCCGATGGTACTCCTAGGTGACGAGGCTCAATCCGTCCTTTTGGTCTGTTTGGAGATAGAGCTAATCTTGATAGGTGCATGGTTTGTGCCAAATGTACCATAGGGTTAGAAATCGTTTTGCACGCACCTGATGGTACTACTAGGTGACGAGGCACAAGTGAATGCTCATTTTGGTCTGTTTGGAGATAGTGCTAATCTTGACGCAAGATAGGTGCATTGTTTGCGCCGAACGTACCATAGGCTCAGAAATCATTTTGGACGCACCCGATAGATCTTCTCAGTGACATTGGTCATTTGGTATCTCGTTTCAATCTATCTGGAGACACTTTAGATTCAGTGCAAGATAGATGCACGGTTTGCATCAAACGTAGACCAGAAATCATTTTGGGATGCACCCGATGGTACTTCTAGGTGACGAGGCTCAAGTGGTTACTTGTTCAAGTCTATTTAGAGATAGTGCTAATCTTGACGCAAGATAGGTGCACGGTTTGCGTCGAACGTACCATTGGCACGAAAATCATTTTGGACGCACTCGATGGTACTCCTAGGTGACGAGGCACACGTGGATGCTCGTTTTGGTCTGTTTGGACATAGAGCTAATCATGACACAAGATGGGTGCAAGGTTTGCGCTGAACGTAGCACAGGCTCAGAAATTATTTTGGACGCACCCGATGGATCTCCTCGGTGACATTGGTCGTGTGGAATCTTGTTTCAATCCATTTGGAGACAGTATTAGAGTCAGTGCAAGATAGGTGCACGGTTTGCGCGAAACGTAGATCAGAAATCATTTTGGGATGCACCCGATGGTACTTCTAGGTGACGAGGCTCAAATGGTTACTTGTTTAAGTCTATTTGGAGATAGTGCTAATCCTGACGCAAGATAGATGCACGGTTTGCGCCGAACGTAACATAGGGTCAGAAATCCTTTTGGACGCACCCGATAGATCTACTATGTGACATTGGTCATGTGGAATCTCATTTCAATCCATTTGGAGACAATGGTAGTTTCAGTCCAAGATAGGTGCACGGTTTGCGCCAAACGTACCATAGGCACAGAAAATCATTTTGGACGCACCCGATGGTACTCCTAGGTGACGTGGCTCAAGTGGATGCTCATTTTGGTATGTTTGGAGATAGTGCTAATCTTGACGCAAGATAGGCACACAGTTTGCGTTGAACGTACCATAGGCTTAGAAATCGTTTTGGACACATCCGATGGTACTCCTAGGTGACGAGGCTCAATTGGATAGTCCTTTTGGTCTGTTTGGAGATAGTGCTAATCTTGATAGGTGCATGGTTTGTGTCAAATGTACCATAGGGTTAGAAATCATTTTGGGCGCACCTGATGGTACTCCTAGGTGACGAGGCACAAGTGAATGCTCGTCTTTATCTGTTTGGAGATAGTGCTAATCTTGACGCACGATAGGTGCACTGTTTGCGCCGAACGTACCATAGGCTCAGAAATCATTTTGGACGCACCCGATGGATCTTCTCAGTGACATTGGTCATTTGGAATCTCGTTTCAATATATCTGGAGACACTTTAGATTCAGTGCAAGATAGGTGCACGATTTGCGCCAAACGAAGATCAGAAATCATGTTGGGATGCACCCGATGGTACTTCTAGTTGACGAGGCTCAAGTGGTTACTTGTTTCAGTCTATTTAGAGATAGTGCTAATCTTAACGCAAGATACGTGCACGGTTTGCGTCGAACGTACCATAGGCTCAAAAATCATTTTGGACGCACTCGATAGTACTCCTTGGTGACGAGGCAGACGTGGATTTTCGTCTTGGTCTGTTTGGACATAGAGCTAATCTTGACACAAGATAGGTGCACGGTTTGCGCCGAACGAAACATATGCTCAGAAATCATTTTGGACGCACCCGATGGATCTCCTCGGTGACATTGCTCATGTGAAATCTCGTTTCAATCCATTTGGAGGCACTGTTAGAGTTAGTGCAAGATAGGTGCACGGTTTGCGCTAAACATAGATTAAAAATCATTTTGGGATGCACCCGATGGTACTTCTAGGTGACGAGGCTCAAGTGGTTATTTTTTCAGTCTATTTAGACATAGTGCTAATATTGACGCAAGATAGGTGCACGGTTTGCGTCGAACGTACCATAGGCTCGAAAATCATTTTTGACGCACTCGATGGTACTCCTAGGTGACGAGGCACACATGGATGCTCGTTTTGGTCTGTTTGGACATAGAGCTAATCATGACACAAGATGGGTGCAAGGTTTGCGCCGAACGTAGGACAGGCTCAGAAATCATTTTGGACGCACCCGATGGATCTCCTCGGTGACATTGGTCGTGTGGAATCTTGTTTCAATCCATTTGGAGACAGTATTAGAGTCAGTGCAAGATAGGTGCACGGTTTGCGCCAAACGTAGATCAGAAATCATTTTGGGATGCACCCGATGGTATTTCTAGGTGACGAGACTCAAGTGGTTACTTGTTTTAGACTATTTGGAGATAGTGCTAATCTTGACGCAACATAGATGCACGGTTTGCGCCGAACGTAACATAGGGTCAGAAATCCATTTGGACGCACCCGATAGATCTCCTATGTGACATTGGTCATGTGGAATCTCATTTCAATCCATTTGGAGACTGTGGTAGTGTCAGTCCAAGATAGGTCCACGGTTTGCGCCAAACGTACCATAGGCACAGAAATCATTTTGGACGCACCCGATGGTA
Source organism: Saccharum hybrid cultivar R570 (assembly GCA_038087645.1). Classification (NCBI taxonomy): domain Eukaryota; kingdom Viridiplantae; phylum Streptophyta; class Magnoliopsida; order Poales; family Poaceae; genus Saccharum; species Saccharum hybrid cultivar. The sequence goes on along the minus strand of JAQSUU010000859.1, from coordinate 15,841 downwards.
CTCCTAGGTGACGTGGCTCAAGTGGATGCTCATTTTGGTATGTTTGGAGATAGTGCTAATCTTGACGCAAGATAGGTGCATGGTTTGCGTTGAACGTACCATAGGCTCAGAAATCGTTTTGGACGCATCCGATGGTACTCCTAGGTGACGAGGCTCAATCCGTCCTTTTGGTCTGTTTGGAGATAGAGCTAATCTTGATAGGTGCATGGTTTGTGCCAAATGTACCATAGGGTTAGAAATCGTTTTGCACGCACCTGATGGTACTACTAGGTGACGAGGCACAAGTGAATGCTCATTTTGGTCTGTTTGGAGATAGTGCTAATCTTGACGCAAGATAGGTGCATTGTTTGCGCCGAACGTACCATAGGCTCAGAAATCATTTTGGACGCACCCGATAGATCTTCTCAGTGACATTGGTCATTTGGTATCTCGTTTCAATCTATCTGGAGACACTTTAGATTCAGTGCAAGATAGATGCACGGTTTGCACCAAACGTAGATCAGAAATCATTTTGGGATGCACCCGATGGTACTTCTAGGTGACGAGGCTCAAGTGGTTACTTGTTCAAGTCTATTTAGAGATAGTGCTAATCTTGACGCAAGATAGGTGCACGGTTTGCGTCGAACGTACCATTGGCTCGAAAATCATTTTGGACGCACTCGATGGTACTCCTAGGTGACGAGGCACACGTGGATGCTCGTTTTGGTCTGTTTGGACATAGAGCTAATCATGACACAAGATGGGTGCAAGGTTTGCGCTGAACGTAGCACAGGCTCAGAAATTATTTTGGACGCACCCGATGGATCTCCTCGGTGACATTGGTCGTGTGGAATCTTGTTTCAATCCATTTGGAGACAGTATTAGAGTCAGTGCAAGATAGGTGCACGGTTTGCGCGAAACGTAGATCAGAAATCATTTTGGGATGCACCCGATGGTACTTCTAGGTGACGAGGCTCAAATGGTTACTTGTTTAAGTCTATTTGGAGATAGTGCTAATCTTGACGCAAGATAGATGCACGGTTTGCGCCGAACGTAACATAGGGTCAGAAATCCTTTTGGACGCACCCGATAGATCTACTATTTGACATTGGTCATGTGGAATCTCATTTCAATCCATTTGGAGACAATGGTAGTTTCAGTCCAAGATAGGTGCACGGTTTGCGCCAAACGTACCATAGGCACAGAAATCATTTTGGACGCACCCGATGGTACTCCTAGGTGACGTGGCTCAAGTGGATGCTCATTTTGGTATGTTTGGAGATAGTGCTAATCTTGACGCAAGATAGGCACACAGTTTGCGTTGAACGTACCACAGGCTTAGAAATCGTTTTGGACACATCCGATGGTACTCCTAGGTGACGAGGCTCAATTGGATAGTCCTTTTGGTCTGTTTGGAGATAGTGCTAATCTTGATAGGTGCATGGTTTGTGTCAAATGTACCATAGGGTTAGAAATCATTTTGGGCGCACCTGATGGTACTCCTAGGTGACGAGGCACAAGTGAATGCTCGTCTTTGTCTGTTTGGAGATAGTGCTAATCTTGACGCACGATAGGTGCACTGTTTGCGCCGAACGTACCATAGGCTGAGAAATCATTTTGGACGCACCCGATGGATCTTCTCAGTGACATTGGTCATTTGGAATCTCGTTTTAATATATCTGGAGACACTTTAGATTCAGTGCAAGATAGGTGCACGATTTGCGCCAAACGAAGATCAGAAATCATGTTGGGATGCACCCGATGGTACTTCTAGTTGACGAGGCTCAAGTGGTTACTTGTTTCAGTCTATTTAGAGATAGTGCTAATCTTAACGCAAGATAGGTGCACGGTTTGCGTCGAACGTACCATAGGCTCAAAAATCATTTTGGATGCACTCGATAGTACTCCTTGGTGACGAGGCAGACGTGGATGATCGTCTTGGTCTGTTTGGACATAGAGCTAATCTTGACACAAGATAGGTGCACGGTTTGCGCCGAATGAAACATAGGCTCAGAAATCATTTTGGACGCACCCGATGGATCTCCTCGGTGACATTGCTCATGTGAAATCTCGTTTCAATCCATTTGGAGGCACTGTTAGAGTTAGTGCAAGATAGGTGCACCGTTTGCGCTAAACATAGATTAAAAATCATTTTGGGATGCACCCGATGGTACTTCAAGGTGACGAGGCTCAAGTGGTTATTTTTTCAGTCTATTTAGACATAGTGCTAATATTGACGCAAGATAGGTGCACGGTTTGCGTCGAACGTACCATAGGCTCGAAAATCATTTTTGACGCACTCGATGGTACTCCTAGGTGACGAGGCACACATGGATGCTCGTTTTGGTCTGTTTGGACATAGAGCTAATCATGACACAAGATGGGTGCAAGGTTTGCGCCGAACGTAGGACAGGCTCAGAAATCATTTTGGACGCACCCGATGGATCTCCTCGGTGACATTGGTCGTGTGGAATCTTGTTTCAATCCATTTGGAGACAGTATTAGAGTCAGTGCAAGATAGGTGCACGGTTTGCGCCAAACGTAGATCAGAAATCATTTTGGGATGCACCCGATGGTATTTCTAGGTGACGAGACTCAAGTGGTTACTTGTTTTAGACTATTTGGAGATAGTGCTAATCTTGACGCAACATAGATGCACGGTTTGCGCCGAACGTAACATAGGGTCAGAAATCCATTTGGACGCACCCGATAGATCTCCTATGTGACATTGGTCATGTGGAATCTCATTTCAATCCATTTGGAGACTGTGGTAGTGTCAGTCCAAGATAGGTCCACGGTTTGCGCCAAACGTACCATAGGCACAGAAATCATTTTGGACGCACCCGATGGTACTCCTAGGTGACGTGGCTCAAGTGGATGCTCATTTTGGTATGTTTGGAGATAGTGCTAATCTTGACGCAAGATAGGTGCATGGTTTGCGTTGAACGTACCATAGGCTCAGAAATCGTTTTGGACGCATCCGATGGTACTCCTAGGTGACGAGGCTCAATCCGTCCTTTTGGTCTGTTTGGAGATAGAGCTAATCTTGATAGGTGCATGGTTTGTGCCAAATGTACCATAGGGTTAGAAATCGTTTTGCACGCACCTGATGGTACTACTAGGTGACGAGGCACAAGTGAATGCTCATTTTGGTCTGTTTGGAGATAGTGCTAATCTTGACGCAAGATAGGTGCATTGTTTGCGCCGAACGTACCATAGGCTCATAAATCATTTTGGACGCACCCGATAGATCTTCTCAGTGACATTGGTCATTTGGTATCTCGTTTCAATCTATCTGGAGACACTTTAGATTCAGTGCAAGATAGATGCATGGTTTGCACCAAACGTAGATCAGAAATCATTTTGGGATGCACCCGATGGTACTTCTAGGTGACGAGGCTCAAGTGGTTACTTGTTCAAGTCTATTTAGAGATAGTGCTAATCTTGACACAAGATAGGTGCACGGTTTGCGTCGAACGTACCATTGGCTTAAAAATCATTTTGGACGCACTCGATGGTACTCCTAGGTGACGAGGCACACGTGGATGCTCGTTTTGGTCTGTTTGGACATAGAGCTAATCATGACACAAGATGGGTGCAAGGTTTGCGCCGAACGTAGCACAGGCTCAGAAATTATTTTGGACGCACCCGATGGATCTCCTCGGTGACATTGGTCGTGTGGAATCTTGTTTCAATCCATTTGGAGACAGTATTAGAGTCAGTGCAAGATAGGTGCACGGTTTGCGCGAAACGTAGATCAGAAATCATTTTGGGATGCACCCGATGGTACTTCTAGGTGACGAGGCTCAAATGGTTACTTGTTTAAGTCTATTTGGAGATAGTGCTAATCTTGACGCAAGATAGATGCACGGTTTGCGCCGAACGTAACATAGGGTCAGAAATCCTTTTGGACGCACCCGATAGATCTACTATGTGACATTGGTCATGTGGAATCTCATTTCAATCCATTTGGAGACAATGGTAGTTTAAGTCCAAGATAGGTCCACGGTTTGCGCCAAACGTATCATAGGCACAGAAATCATTTTGGACGCACCCGATGGTACTCCTAGGTGACGTGGCTCAAGTGGATGCTCATTTTGGTATGTTTGGAGATAGTGCTAATCTTAACGCAAGATAGGCACACAATTTGCGTTGAACGTACCATAGGCTTAGAAATCGTTTTGGACACATCCGATGGTACTCCTAGGTGACGAGGCTCAATTGGATAGTCCTTTTGGTCTGTTTGGAGATAGTGCTAATCTTGATAGGTGCATGGTTTGTGTCAAATGTACCATAGGGTTAGAAATCATTTTGGGCGCACCTGATGGTACTCCTAGGTGACGAGGCACAAGTGAATGCTCGTCTTTGTCTGTTTGGAGATAGTGCTAATCTTGACGCATGATAGGTGCACTATTTGCGCCAAACGTACCATAGGCTCAGAAATCATTTTGGACGCACCCGATGGATCTTCTCAGTGACATTGGTCATTTGGAATCTCGTTTCAATATATCTGGAGACACTTTAGATTCAGTGCAAGATAGGTGCACGATTTGCGCCAAACGAAGATCAGAAATCATGTTGGGATGCACCCGATGGTACTTCTAGTTGACGAGGCTCAAGTGGTTACTTGTTTCAGTCTATTTAGAGATAGTGCTAATCTTAACGCAAGATAGGTGCACGGTTTGCGTCGAACGTACCATAGGCTCAAAAATCATTTTGGACGCACTCGATAGTACTCCTTGGTGACGAGGCAGACGTGGATGATCGTCTTGGTCTGTTTGGACATAGAGCTAATCTTGACACAAGATAGGTGCACGGTTTGCGCCGAACGAAACATAGGCTCAGAAATCATTTTGGACGCACCCGATGGATCTCCTTGGTGACATTGCTCATGTGAAATCTCGTTTCAATCCATTTGGAGGCACTGTTAGAGTTAGTGCAAGATAGGTGCACGGTTTGCGCTAAACATAGATTAAAAATCATTTTGGGATGCACCCGATGGTACTTCTAGGTGACGAGGCTCAAGTGGTTATTTTTTCAGTCTATTTAGACATAGTGCTAATATTGACGCAAGATAGGTGCACGGTTTGCGTCGAACGTACCATAGGCTCGAAAATCATTTTTGACGCACTCGATGGTACTCCTAGGTGACGAGGCACACATGGATGCTCGTTTTGGTCTGTTTGGACATAGAGCTAATCATGACACAAGATGGGTGCAAGGTTTGCGCCGAACGTAGGACAGGCTCAGAAATCATTTTGGACGCACCCGATGGATCTCCTCGGTGACATTGGTCGTGTGGAATCTTGTTTCAATCCATTTGGAGACAGTATTAGAGTCAGTGCAAGATAGGTGCACGGTTTGCGCCAAACGTAGATCAGAAATCATTTTGGGATGCACCCGATGGTATTTCTAGGTGACGAGACTCAAGTGGTTACTTGTTTTAGACTATTTGGAGATAGTGCTAATCTTGACGCAACATAGATGCACGGTTTGCGCCGAACGTAACATAGGGTCAGAAATCCATTTGGACGCACCCGATAGATCTCCTATGTGACATTGGTCATGTGGAATCTCATTTCAATCCATTTGGAGACTGTGGTAGTGTCAGTCCAAGATAGGTCCACGGTTTGCGCCAAACGTACCATAGGCACAGAAATCATTTTGGACGCACCCGATGGTACTCCTAGGTGACGTGGCTCAAGTGGATGCTCATTTTGGTATGTTTGGAGATAGTGCTAATCTTGACGCAAGATAGGTGCATGGTTTGCGTTGAACGTACCATAGGCTCAGAAATCGTTTTGGACGCATCCGATGGTACTCCTAGGTGACGAGGCTCAATCCGCCCTTTTGGTTTGTTTGGAGATAGAGCTAATCTTGATAGGTGCATGGTTTGTGCCAAATGTACCATAGGGTTAGAAATCGTTTTGCACGCACCTGATGGTACTACTAGGTGACGAGGCACAAGTGAATGCTCATTTTGGTCTGTTTGGAGATAGTGCTAATCTTGACGCAAGATAGGTGCATTGTTTGCGCCGAACGTACCATAGGCTCAGAAATCATTTTGGACGCACCCGATAGATCTTCTCAGTGACATTGGTCATTTGGTATCTCGTTTCAATCTATCTGGAGACACTTTAGATTCAGTGCAAGATAGATGCATGGTTTGCACCAAACGTAGATCAGAAATCATTTTGGGATGCACCCGATGGTACTTCTAGGTGACGAGACTCAAGTGGTTACTTGTTCAAGTCTATTTAGAGATAGTGCTAATCTTGACGCAAGATAGGTGCACGGTTTGCGTCGAACGTTCCATTGGCTTGAAAATCATTTTGGACGCACTCGATGGTACTCCTAGGTGACGAGGCACACGTGGATGCTCGTTTTGGTCTGTTTGGACATAGAGCTAATCATGACACAAGATGGGTGCAAGGTTTGCGCCGAACGTAGCATAGGCTCAGAAATTATTTTGGACGCACCCGATGGATCTCCTCGGTGACATTGGTCGTGTGGAATCTTGTTTCAATCCATTTGGAGACAGTATTAGAGTCAGTGCAAGATAGGTGCACGGTTTGCGCGAAACGTAGATCAGAAATCATTTTGGGATGCACGCGATGGTACTTCTAGGTGACGAGGCTCAAATGGTTACTTGTTTAAGTCTATTTGGAGATAGTGCTAATCTTGACGCAAGATAGATGCACGGTTTGCGCCGAACGTAACATAGGGTCAGAAATCCTTTTGGACGCACCCGATAGATCTACTATGTGACATTGGTCATGTGGAATCTCATTTCAATCCATTTGGAGACAATGGTAGTTTCAGTCCAAGATAGGTCCACGGTTTGCGCCAAACGTACCATAGGCACAGAAATCATTTTGGACGCACCCGATGGTACTCCTAGGTGACGTGGCTCAAGTGGATGCTCATTTTGGTATGTTTGGAGATAGTGCTAATCTTGACGCAAGATAGGCACACAGTTTGCGTTGAACGTACCATAGGCTTAGAAATCGTTTTGGACACATCCGATGGAACTCCTAGGTGACGAGGCTCAATTGGATAGTCCTTTTGGTCTGTTTGGAGATAGTGCTAATCTTGATAGGTGCATGGTTTGTGTCAAATGTACCATAGGGTTAGAAATCATTTTGGGCGCACCTGATGGTACTCCTAGGTGACGAGGCACAAGTGAATGCTCGTCTTTGTCTGTTTGGAGATAGTGCTAATCTTGACGCATGATAGGTGCACTGTTTGCGCCGAACGTACCATAGGCTCAGAAATCATTTTGGACGCACCCGATGGATCTTCTCAGTGACATTGGTCATTTGGAATCTCGTTTCAATATATCTGGAGACACTTTAGATTCAGTGCAAGATAGGTGCACGATTTGCGCCAAACGAAGATCAGAAATCATGTTGGGATGCACCCGATGGTACTTCTAGTTGACGAGGCTCAAGTGGTTACTTGTTTCAGTCTATTTAGAGATAGTGCTAATCTTAACGCAAGATAGGTGCACGGTTTGCGTCGAACGTACCATAGGCTCAAAAATCATTTTGGACGCACTCGATAGTACTCCTTGGTGACGAGGCAGACGTGGATGATCGTCTTGGTCTGTTTGGACATAGAGCTAATCTTGACACAAGATAGGTGCACGGTTTGCGCCGAACGAAACATAGGCTCAGAAATCATTTTGGACGCACCCGATGGATCTCCTCGGTGACATTGCTCATGTGAAATCTCGTTTCAATCCATTTGGAGGCACTGTTAGAGTTAGTGCAAGATAGGTGCACGGTTTGCGCTAAACATAGATTAAAAATCATTTTGGGATGCACCCGATGGTACTTCTAGGTGACGAGGCTCAAGTGGTTATTTTTTCAGTCTATTTAGACATAGTGCTAATATTGACGCAAGATAGGTGCACGGTTTGCGTCGAACGTACCATAGGCTCGAAAATCATTTTTGACGCACTCGATGGTACTCCTAGGTGACGAGGCACACATGGATGCTCGTTTTGGTCTGTTTGGACATAGAGCTAATCATGACACAAGATGGGTGCAAGGTTTGCGCCGAACGTAGGACAGGCTCAGAAATCATTTTGGACGCACCCGATGGATCTCCTCGGTGACATTGGTCGTGTGGAATCTTGTTTCAATCCATTTGGAGACAGTATTAGAGTCAGTGCAAGATAGGTGCACGGTTTGCGCCAAACGTAGATCAGAAATCATTTTGGGATGCACCCGATGGTATTTCTAGGTGACGAGACTCAAGAGGTTACTTGTTTTAGACTATTTGGAGATAGTGCTAATCTTGACGCAACATAGATGCACGGTTTGCGCCGAACGTAACATAGGGTCAGAAATCCATTTGGACGCACCCGATAGATCTCCTATGTGACATTGGTCATGTGGAATCTCATTTCAATCCATTTGGAGACTGTGGTAGTGTCAGTCCAAGATAGGTCCACGGTTTGCGCCAAACGTACCATAGGCACAGAAATCATTTTGGACGCACCCGATGGTACTCCTAGGTGACGTGGCTCAAGTGGATGCTCATTTTGGTATGTTTGGAGATAGTGCTAATCTTGACGCAAGATAGGTGCATGGTTTGCGTTGAACGTACCATAGGCTCAGAAATTGTTTTGGACGCATCCGATGGTACTCCTAGGTGACGAGGCTCAATCCGTCCTTTTGGTCTGTTTGGAGATAGAGCTAATCTTGATAGGTGCATGGTTTGTGCCAAATGTACCATAGGGTTAGAAATCGTTTTGCACGCACCTGATGGTACTACTAGGTGACGAGGCACAAGTGAATGCTCATTTTGGTCTGTTTGGAGATAGTGCTAATCTTGACGCAAGATAGGTGCACTGTTTGCGCCGAACGTACCATAGGCTCAGAAATCATTTTGGACGCACCCGATGGATCTTCTCAGTGACATTGGTCATTTGGAATCTCGTTTCAATATATCTGGAGACACTTTAGATTCAGTGCAAGATAGGTGCACGGTTTGCGCCAAACGAAGATCAGAAATCATTTTGGGATGCACCCGATGGTACTTCTAGGTGACGAGGCTCAAGTGGTTACTTGTTCAAGTCTATTTAGAGATAGTGCTAATCTTGACGCAAGATAGGTGCACGGTTTGCGTCGAACGTACCGTTGGCTCGAAAATCATTTTGGACGCACTCGATGGTACTCCTAGGTGACGAGGCACACGTGGATGCTCGTTTTGGTCTGTTTGGACATAGAGCTAATCATGACACAAGATGGGTGCAAGGTTTGCGCCGAACGTAGCACAGGCTCAGAAATTATTTTGGACGCACCCGATGGATCTCCTCGGTGACATTAGTCGTGTGGAATCTTGTTTCAATCCATTTGGAGACAGTATTAGAGTCAGTGCAAGATAGGTGCACGGTTTGCGCGAAACGTAGATCAGAAATCATTTTGGGATGCACCCGATGGTACTTCTAGGTGACGAGGCTCAAATGGTTACTTGTTTAAGTCTATTTGGAGATAGTGCTAATCTTGACGCAAGATAGATGCACGGTTTGCGCCAAACATAACATAGGGTCAGAAATCCTTTTGGATGCACCCGATAGATCTACTATGTGACATTGGTCATGTGGAATCTCATTTCAATCCATTTGGAGACAATGGTAGTTTCAGTCCAAGATAGGTGCACGGTTTGCGCCAAATGTACCATAGGCACAGAAATCATTTTGGACGCACCCGATGGTATTCCTAGGTGACGTGGCTCAAGTGGATGCTCATTTTGGTATGTTTGGAGATAGTGCTAATCTTGACGCAAGATAGGCACACAGTTTGCGTTGAACGTACCATAGGCTTAGAAATCGTTTTGGACACATCCGATGGTACTCCTAGGTGACGAGGCTCAATTGGATAGTCCTTTTGGTCTATTTGGAGATAGTGCTAATCTTGATAGGTGCATGGTTTGTGTCAAATGTACCATAGGGTTAGAAATCATTTTGGGCGCACCTGATGGTACTCCTAGGTGACGAGGCACAAGTGAATGCTCGTCTTTGTCTGTTTGGAGATAGTGCTAATCTTGACGCAAGATAGGTGCACTTTTTGCGCCGAACGTACCATAGGCTCAGAAATCATTTTGGACGCACCCGATGGATCTTCTTAGTGACATTGGTCATTTGGAATCTCGTTTTAATATATCTAGAGACACTTTAGATTCAGTGCAAGATAGGTGCACGGTTTGCGCCAAACGAAGATCAGAAATCATGTTGGGATGCACCCGATGGTACTTCTAGGTGACGAGGCTCAAGTGGTTACTTGTTCAAGTCTATTTAGAGATAGTGCTAATCTTGACGCAAGATAGATGCACGGTTTGCGCCGAACGTAACATAGCGTCATAAATCCTTTTGGACGCACCCGATAGATCTACTATGTGACATTGGTCATGTGGAATCTCATTTCAATCCATTTGGAGACAATGGTAGTTTCAGTCCAAGATAGGTGCACGGTTTGCGCCAAACATACCATAGGCACAGAAATAATTTTGGACGCACCCGATGGTACTCCTAGGTGACGTGGCTCAAGTGGATGCTCATTTTGGTATTGTTGGAGATAGTGCTAATCTTGACGCAAGATAGGCGCACAGTTTGTGTTGAACGTACCATAGGCTTAGAAATCGTTTTGGACTCATCCGATGGTACTCCTAGGTGACGAGGCTCAATTGGATAGTCCTTTTGGTCTGTTTGGAGATAGTGCTAATCTTGATAGGTGCATGGTTTGTGCCAAATGTACCATAGGGTTAGAAATCATTTTGGGCGCACCTGATGGAACTCCTAGGTGACGAGGCACAAGTGAATGCTCGTCTTTGTCTGTTTGGAGATAGTGCTAATCTTGACGCAAGATAGGTGCACTGTTTGCGCCGAACGTACCATAGGCTCAGAAATCATTTTGGATGCACCCGATGGATCTTCTCAGTGACATTGGTCATTTGGAATCTCGTTTCAATATATCTAGAGACACTTTAGATTCAGTGCAAGATAGGTGCACGGTTTGCGCCAAACGTAGATCAGAAATCATGTTGGGATGCACCCGATGGTACTTCTAGTTGATGAGGCTCAAGTGGTTACTTGTTTCAGTCTATTTAGAGATAGTGCTAATCTTGACGCAAGATAGGTGTACGGTTTGCGTAGAACGTACCATAGGCTCAAAAATCATTTTAGACGCACTCGATAGTACTCCTTGGTGACGAGGCAGACGTGGATGCTCGTTTTGGTCTGTTTGGACATAGAGCTAATCTTGACACAAGATAGGTGCATGGTTTGCGCCGAATGAAACAAAGGCTCAGAAATCATTTTGGACGCACCCGATGGATCTCCTCGGTGACATTGGTCATGTGAAATCTCGTTTCAATCCATTTGGAGGCACTGTTAGAGTTAGTGCAAGATAGGTGCACAGTTTGCGCCAAACATAGATTAAAAATCATTTTGGGATGCACCCGATGGTACTTCTAGGTGACGAGGCTCAAGTGGTTATTTTTTTCAGTCTATTTAGACATAGTGCTAATATTGATGCAAGATAGGTGCACGGTTTGCGTCGAACGTACCATAGGCTCGAAAATCATTTTTGACGCACTCGATGGTACTCCTAGGTGACGAGGCACACATGGATGCTCGTTTTGGTCTGTTTGGACATAGAGCTAATCATGACACAAGATGGGTGCAAGGTTTGCGCCGAACGTAGGACAGGCTCAGAAATCATTTTGGACGCACCCGATGGATCTCCTCGGTGACATTGGTCGTGTGGAATCTTGTTTCAATCCATTTGGAGACAGTATTAGAGTCAGTGCAAGATAGGTGCACGGTTTGCGCCAAACGTAGATCAGAAATCATTTTGGGATGCACCCGATGGTATTTCTAGGTGACGAGACTCAAGAGGTTACTTGTTTTAGACTATTTGGAGATAGTGCTAATCTTGACGCAACATAGATGCACGGTTTGCGCCGAACGTAACATAGGGTCAGAAATCCATTTGGACGCACCCGATAGATCTCCTATGTGACATTGGTCATGTGGAATCTCATTTCAATCCATTTGGAGACTGTGGTAGTGTCAGTCCAAGATAGGTCCACGGTTTGCGCCAAACGTACCATAGGCACAGAAATCATTTTGGACGCACCCGATGGTACTCCTAGGTGACGTGGCTCAAGTGGATGCTCATTTTGGTATGTTTGGAGATAGTGCTAATCTTGACGCAAGATAGGTGCATGGTTTGCGTTGAACGTACCATAGGCTCAGAAATTGTTTTGGACGCATCCGATGGTACTCCTAGGTGACGAGGCTCAATCCGTCCTTTTGGTCTGTTTGGAGATAGAGCTAATCTTGATAGGTGCATGGTTTGTGCCAAATGTACCATAGGGTTAGAAATCGTTTTGCACGCACCTGATGGTACTACTAGGTGACGAGGCACAAGTGAATGCTCATTTTGGTCTGTTTGGAGATAGTGCTAATCTTGACGCAAGATAGGTGCACTGTTTGCGCCGAACGTACCATAGGCTCAGAAATCATTTTGGACGCACCCGATGGATCTTCTCAGTGACATTGGTCATTTGGAATCTCGTTTCAATATATCTGGAGACACTTTAGATTCAGTGCAAGATAGGTGCACGGTTTGCGCCAAACGAAGATCAGAAATTATGTTGGGATGCACCCGATGGTACTTCTAGGTGACGAGGCTCAAGTGGTTACTTGTTCAAGTCTATTTAGAGATAGTGCTAATCTTGACGCAAGATAGGTGCACGGTTTGCGTCGAACGTACCGTTGGCTCGAAAATCATTTTGGACGCACTCGATGGTACTCCTAGGTGACGAGGCACACGTGGATGCTCGTTTTGGTCTGTTTGGACATAGAGCTAATCATGACACAAGATGGGTGCAAGGTTTGCGCCGAACGTAGGACAGGCTCAGAAATCATTTTGGACGCACCCGATGGATCTCCTCGGTGACATTGGTCGTGTGGAATCTTGTTTCAATCCATTTGGAGACAGTATTAGAGTCAGTGCAAGATAGGTGCACGGTTTGCGCCAAACGTAGATCAGAAATCATTTTGGGATGCACCCGATGGTATTTCTAGGTGACGAGACTCAAGAGGTTACTTGTTTTAGACTATTTGGAGATAGTGCTAATCTTGACGCAACATAGATGCACGGTTTGCGCCGAACGTAACATAGGGTCAGAAATCCATTTGGACGATCTCCTATGTGACATTGGTCATGTGGAATCTCATTTCAATCCATTTGGAGACTGTGGTAGTGTCAGTCCAAGATAGGTCCACGGTCTGCGCCAAACGTACCAATGGCACAGAAATCATTTTGGACGCACCCGATGGTACTCCTAGGTGACGTGGCTCAAGTGGATGCTCATTTTGGTATGTTTGGAGATAGTGCTAATCTAGACGCAAGATAGGTGCATGGTTTGCGTTGAACATACCATAGGCTCAGAAATCGTTTTGGACGCATCCGATGGTACTCCTAGGTGACGAGGCTCAATTGGATAGTCCTTTTGGTCTGTTTGGAGATAGAGCTAATCTTGATAGGTGCATGGTTTGTGCCAAACGTACCATAGGGTTAGAAATTGTTTTGGACGCACCTGATGGTACTACTAGGTGACGAGGCACAAGTGAATGCTCATTTTGGTTTGTTTGGAGATAGTGCTAATCTTGACACAAGATAGGTGCACTGTTTGCGCCGAACGTACCATAGGCTCAGAAATCATTTTGGACGCACCCAATAGATCTTCTCAGTGACATTGGTCATTTGGTATCTCGTTTCAATCTATCTGGAGACACTTTAGATTCAGTGCAAGATAGATGCATGGTATGCACCAAACGTAGATCAGAAATCATTTTGGGATGCACCCGATGGTACTTCTAGGTGACGAGGCTCAAGTGGTTACTTGTTCAAGTCTATTTAGAGATAGTGCTAATCTTGATGCAAGATAGGTGCACGGTTTGCGTCGAACGTACCATAGGCTCGAAAATCATTTTGGACGCACTCGATGGTACTCCTTGGTGACGAGGCACACGTGGATGCTCGTTTTGGTCTGTTTGGAGATAGAGCTGATCATGACACAAGATGGGTGCAAGGTTTGTGCCGAACGTAGCATAGGCTCAGAAATCATTTTGGACGCACCCGATGGATCTCCTCGGGTGATATTGGTCGTGTGGAATCTTGTTTCAATCCATTTGGAGACAGTATTAGAGTCAGTGCAAGATAGGTGCACGGTTTGCGCGAAACATAGATCAGAAATCATTTTGGGATGCACCCGATGATACTTCTAGGTGACGAGGCTCAAGTGGTTACTTGTTTAAGTCTATTTGGAGATAGTGCTAATCTTGACGCAAGATAGATGCACGGTTTGCGCTGAACGTAACATAGGGTTAGAAATCCTTTTGGACGCACCTGATAGATCTACTATGTGACATTGGTCATGTGGAATCTCATTTCAATCCATTTGGAGACAATGGTAGTTTCAGTCCAAGATAGGTGCACAGTTTGCGCCAAACGTACCATAGGCATAGAAATCATTTTGGACGCACCCGATGGTACTCCTAGGTGACGTGGCTCAAGTGGATGCTCATTTTGGTATGTTTGGAGATAGTGCTAATCTTGACGCAAGATAGGCGCACGGTTTGCGTTGAACGTACCATAGGCTTAGAAATCATTTTGGACACATCCGATGGTACTCCTAGGAGACGAGACGCAATTGGATAGGCCCTTTGGTCTGTTTGGAGATAGTGCTAATCTTGATAGGTGCATGGTTTGTGCCAAATGTACCATAGGGTTAGAAATCATTTTGGACGCACCTGATCGTACTCCTAGGTGACGAGGCACAAGTGAATGCTCGTCTTTGTCTATTTGGAGATAGTGCTAATCTTGACGCAAGATAGGTGCACTGTTTGCGCCGAACGTACCATAGGCTCAGAAATCATTTTGGACGCACCCGATGGATCTTCTCAGTGACATTGGTCATTTGGAATCTCGTTTCAATCTATCTGGAGACACTTTAGATTCAGTGCAAGATAGATGCACGGTTTGCGCCAAACGTAGATCAGAAATCATTTTGGGATGCACCCGATTGTACTTCTAGGTGACGAGGCTCAAGTGGTTACTTGTTCCAGTCTATTTAGAGATAGTGCTAATCTTGACGCAAGATAGGTGCACGGTTTGCGTCAAACGTACCATAGGCTCGAAAATCGTTTTGGACGCACCCGTTGGTACTCCTAGGTGACGAGGCACACGTGGATGCTCGTTTTGGTCTATTTGGACATACAGCTAATCTTGACACAAGATAGGTGCACGGTTTGCGCTGAACGAAACATAGGCTCATAAATCATTTTGGACGCACTCGATGGATCTCCTCGGTGACATTGGTCATGTGAAATCTCGTTTCAATCCATTTGGAGACACTGTTAGAGTTAGTGCAAGATAGGTGCACGGTTTGCGCCAAACATAGATTAAAAATCATTTTGAGATGCCCCAGATGGTACTTCTAGGTGACGAGGCTCAAGTGGTTATTTGTTTCAGTCTATTTAGAGATAGTGCTAATATTGACGCAAGATAGGTGCACGGTTTGTGTCGAACGTACCATAGGCTCGAAAATCATTTTGGACGCACTCGATGATACTCCTAGGTGACGAGGCACACGTGGATGCTCGTTTTGGTCTGTTTGGACATAGAGCTAATCATGACACAAGATGGGTGCAAGGTTTGCGCCGAACGTAGCACAGGCCTAGAAATTATTTTGGACGCACCCGATGGATCTCCTCGGTCACATTGGTCGTGTGGAATCTTGTTTCAATCCATTTAGAGACAGTATTAGAGTCAGTGCATGATAG